>OY804589.1:91984474-92063533 GCA_963680875.1 Bathymodiolus brooksi | reverse complement strand
GAATGATCATTGGAAGGTCCTCTACAAATTTTATGTTTTTTATGCCGATCGGAAATCCAAGATGGCCGCCACCACAATACATAGATTAACATTGGACCCTATGGGAAAATGTTCAAATGCCTTCTTCTCAGAAACTACAAATATGATTAAAGCCAAACTGTACATGAATGTTCATTGGATGGTCCTCTACAATCTTAAGGTTTTTTGTTCCGATATGAAATTCAAAATGGCGGCTACGGCAGGACTTAGTTTAACATTGGACCCTATGGGAAATATGTTTCAAAATGCTTCTTCTCTGAAACCACTTGGACAGTTGAAACCAAACTGCCCAGGAATGATCATTGGAAGGTCCTCTACAAATTTTATGTTTTTTATGCCGGTCGGAAATCCAAGATGGCCGCCACCGCAGGACATAGATTAACATTGGACCCTATGGGAAAATGTTCAAATGCCTTCTTCTCAGAAACTACAAATATGATTAAAGCCAAACTGTACATGAATGTTCATTGGATGGTCCTCTACAAATTTACGTTTTTTGTTCCGATATGAAATTCAAAATGGCGGCTACGGCAGGACTTAGTTTAACATTGGACCCTATGGGAAAAATGTTTCAAAACGCTTCTTCTCTGAAACCACTTGGATAATTGAAACCAAACTGCCCATGCATGATCATTGGAAGGTCCTCTACAAGGTGTGTGTTTTTTATGCCGATCGGAAATCCAAGATGGCCACCACCGCAGGACATAGATTAACATTGGACCCTATGGGAAAATGTTCAAATGCCTTCTTCTCAGAAACTACAAATATGATTAAAGCCAAACTGTACATGAATGTTCATTGAATGGTCCTCTACAACATTTACGTTTTTTATTCTGATATGAAATTCAAAATGGCGGCTACGGCAGGACTTAGTTTAACATTGGACCCTATGGGGAAAATGTTTCAAAATGCTTCTTCTCTGAAACCACTTGGACAGTTGAAACCAAACTGCCCAGGAATGATCATTGGAAGGTCCTCTACAAGGTGTGTGTTTTTTATGCCGATCGGAAATCCAAGATGGCTGCCACCACAGGTCATAGTATTAACACAGAACCATATGGGGAAAATACAGAAATATATTCTTCTCTGAAGCTATTGCACTGATTGAACCTAAACTGTGCATCAATCATTGGAAGGTCCTTTATCATTGGAAGGTCCTTTACAAACTTTGTGTTTTTTATGTTGATCGTAATTCCAAGATGACTACCACTGCAGGACATAGTTTTTACATAGGACCAATTGGTTTTTTTTATTACCAGGTGAACGATACAGGCTCTTGAGAGCCTCTGGTTACTTGTACCACACACATGGCCGCCGTTATCTTTTTACTTCTACCACACACATGGCCGCCGTTATCTTTTTACTTGTACCACACACATGGCCGCCATTATCTTTTTACTTGTAACACATACATGGCCGCCGTTATCGTTTTACTTGTACCACACACATGACCGCCATTATCTTTTTACTTGTACCACACACATGGCCGCCATTATCTTTTTACTTGTGCCACACACATGGCCGCCGTTATCTTTTTACTTGTACCACACACATGGCCGCCATTATCTTTTTACTTGTACCACACACATGGCCGCCATTATCTTTTTACTTGTACCACACACCTGGCCGCCATTATCTTTTTACTTGTACCACACACCTGGCCGCCATTATCTTTTTACTTGTACCACACACATGGCCGCCATTATCTTTTTACTTGTACCACACACATGGCCGCCATTATCTTTTTACTTGTACCACACACATGGCCGCCATTATCTTTTACTTGTACCACACACATGGCCGCCATTATCTTTTTACTTGTACCACACACATGGCCGCCATTATCTTTTTACTTGTACCACACACCTGGCCGCCATTATGTTTTTACTTGTACCACACACATGGCCGCCATTATCTTTTTACTTGTACCACACACCTGGCCGCCATTATCTTTTTACTTGTACCACACACCTGGCCGCCATTATCTTTTTACTTGTACCACACACCTGGCCGCCATTATCTTTTTACTTGTACCACACACATGGCCGCCATTATCTTTTTACTTGTACCACACACCTGGCCGCCATTATCTTTTTACTTGTACCACACACCTGGCCGCTATTATCTTTTTACTTGTACCACACACCTGACCGCCATTATCTTTTTACTTGTACCACACACATGGCCGCCATTATCTTTTTACTTGTACCACACACATGGCCGCCATTATCTTTTTACTTGTACCACACACCTGGCCGCCATTATCTTTTTACTTGTACCACACACATGGCCGCCATTATCTTTTTACTTGTACTACACACATGGCCGCCGTTATCTTTTTACTTGTACCACACACCTGGCGCCATTATCTTTTTACTTGTACCACACACCTGGCCGCCATTATCTTTTTACTTGTACCACACACCTGGCCGCCATTATCTTTTTACTTGTACCACACACATGGCCGCCATTATCTTTTTACTTGTACCACACACCTGGCCGCCATTATCTTTTTACTTGTACCACACACCTGGCCGCCATTATCTTTTTACTTGTACCACACACATGGCCGCCATTATCTTTTTACCTGTACCGCACACATGGCCGCCATTATCTTTTTACTTGTACCACACAACTGGCCGCCATTATCCTTTTACTTGTACCACACACCTGGCCGCCATTATCCTTTTACTTGTACCACACACCTGGCCGCCATTATCTTTTTACTTGTACCACACACCTGGCCGCCATTATCTTTTTACTTGTACCACACACCTGGCCGCCATTATCTTTTTACTTGTACCACACACATGGCCGCCATTATCTTTTTACTTGTACCACACACTTGGTCGCCATTATCTTTTTACTTGTACCACACACATGGGCGCCATTATCTTTTTACTTGCAAGATTTTGTGTTGGTTCTAACAGTACATTCTCACCTTGAGTTCTTCTTGAAATGTGAACTGGTAGAATAACTTCAGAATTCACAGGAAGTGTATACGAGTCTAAACATCTTAGAACTAAACCTGAATTTGTTTCTAACATTCACATTTTAGCTTCTTTATCAGATAGATTAATTGTATTTTGAGATAAGTTTAAAGTGACATTGTTGGCTTTCAAAAAGTCTATCCCAATGATCAGTGAATGAGGTAAATTATCGATAACATGAAAATCAAATTTAAAACATTTTCCATTGATCTGAATTGCTAAGTTTGTTTGTCCAAGTATCCTTAATCTGGTTTGACCAACACCTAGGATGGGATAAGTATGTGATTTTTGTAAATGTGGTTTTGTGACAAAAGCTTTGTTTAAAAATGATTGTGAAATGCATGAAATATCGGCACCAGTGTCGACTAAAGCTTTTGTGTGTAATCCGTTGATGTATACTCGTGTTGTGGTTTTGTTAGTATTGTCGTAAGGTTGATTTCCGGTAATTTCTTTTCATTGTGCCCGTTATGAGATATACGCCCATAAACAGGCGCGAATTCCTATTTTTGAAATCTATTTGAACCTCTATTTTGATTGTCGCGTTTGGCTTTTCTACAGACTTGCTCGTAATGTCCTCTAAATTTACAATATCGACAAATAGCATTTAACGCAGGACATGTTTGCCTATTTAAGCAAAACCTACCACACCCTACACAATTAGGGGCCGTCGTCTGTTGCCTGTATTGATCCTGTCTTTGAAATCTCGACGGATGTTGGTGTTGAGATACCGAATTCTGTCGCCGTTGTTGTGTTTGTGACCCATATTGCCTTTGTAGATGTGACGGTTATGACCAATACTGTTGTTGTTGTGGACGCTGTTGGTTAGGAATAGAGGTCAGACATTGCGGCCACGTTGGCGTTGAGTTTGTCTGTTAACATATTCATAATTCTGCCCTCCATACTAGCCATGTTCCCCACCTGTGCTGTTAGTTGTGCTATCGGTTTGGTTGATATGATTGCAACCGTCTTTTCTGCAATTGTGGCAGCTGATCTGAGCTGTTGCAGTGTTTTCGGCAGCTGAGGCATCACACTTGCAGCTAGGTCAGGTCGCAATCCACCAACCCAACCAACAGGTTTTCAGGGACTCTGCTGTCACGAGTTTGGGTTTATATTCTCATCAAGTAGTCGTCCACCGTCTCACTTTCCAGTTGCTTGATATTATGGAGGTCGTATTCTATATTACGCCTTTGAAAGCGTTCAAAGAAGGCTGCTTTCAATCTTTGAAGGTTTGTGCGCATAAAATCGTCCAACGCATAATACCAATCCTGGGCATAGTCGGCGACGAAGAACGGAACACTGGTGGCTGTTTCGTATTCGGAGTATTTCAAGAGAGTGCAATATTGAATAAACAGAGCCTAGAACTTCATCGGACTCTGATCTTTACCTTGATAAGGTTTGAGGTGTACATTTCCCATCGACTTGTAGTTACTATGGAAATGTACAGGTTGCTGTTGTTGGATTGGTAGCTGTTGTTGTGGCTGATGTCCTGGAAGTTGTTGTTCTGGTTGCAGTTGTGGTTTTGTCCTGGTTGTAGTTGTGGTTGTTGTTCTGGTTGTAGTTGTGGTTGTTGTTCTGGTTGTAGTTGTGGTTGTTGTCCTGGTTGTAGTTGTGGTTGTTGTCCTGGTTGTAGTTGTGGTTGTTGTTCTGGTTGTAGTTGTGGTTGTTGTCCTGGTTGCAGTTGTGGTTGTTGTCCTGGTTGTAGTTGTGGTTGTTGTTCTGATTGCAGTTGTGGTTGTTGTCCTGGGTGTAGTTGTGGTTGTTGTTCTGGTTGTAGTTGTGGTTGTTGTTCTGGTTGTAGTTGTGGTTGTTGTTCTGGTTGTAGTTGTGGTTGTTGTTCTGGTTGTAGTTGTGGTTGTTGTCCTGGTTGTAGTTGTGGTTGTTGTCCTGGTTGTAGTTGTGGTTGTTGTCCTGGTTGTAGTTGTGGTTGTTGTTCTGGTTGTAGTTGTGGTTGCTGTCCTGGTTCCAGTTGTGGTTGTTGTGCTGGTTGTAGTTGTGGTTGTTGTTCTGGTTGCAGTTGTGGTTGTTGTCCTGGTTGTAGTTGTGGTTGTTGTTCTGGTTGTAGTTGTGGTTGTTGTCCTGGTTGTAGTTGTGGTTGTTGTTCTGGTTGTAGTTGTGGTTGTTGTTCTGATTGCAGTTGTGGTTGTTGTCCTGGTTGTAGTTGTGGTTGTTGTTCTGGTTGTAGTTGTGGTTGTTGTCCTGGTTGTAGTTGTGGTTGTTGTTCTGGTTGTAGTTGTGGTTGTTGTTCTGGTTGTAGTTGTGGTTGTTGTCCTGGTTGTAGTTGTGGTTGTTGTCCTGGTTGTAGTTGTGGTTGTTGTTCTGGTTGTAGTTGTGGTTGTTGTTCTGGTTGTAGTTGTGGTTGTTGTTCTGGTTGTAGTTGTGGTTGTTGTTCTGGTTGCAGTTGTGGTTGTTGTCCTGGTTGTAGTTGTGGTTGTTGTTCTGGTTGTAGTTGTGGTTGTTGTCCTGGTTGTAGTTGTGGTTGTTGTTCTGGTTGTAGTTGTGGTTGTTGTTCTGGTTGTAGTTGTGGTTGTTGTCCTGGTTGTAGTTGTGGTTGTTGTCCTGGTTGTAGTTGTGGTTGTTGTTCTGGTTGTAGTTGTGGTTGTTGTTCTGGTTGTAGTTGTGGTTGTTGTCCTGGTTGTGGTTGTGTTGGTTGAGTTCTTTGTGGCAGGCTTTCTGTCATACTAAACGGTATTTGTAAAACAGGTGTCCTCAGTCTTGGCAGAGGTGAGAACAAGATGGATTTTGGGTTCAGACCTGTTGAACCTGTGTGTTCTTTTGCCGTCTTACTTCTGAGAAAGTAGTCATTGTCCGCGCCAACGGTGTCCCTATAATTTGTTGGGGTTGTTCCTTGCCACATGTTTGTTTCGCGATATTTAGGTCTCCACCAAAATTTATCAAGTGTTTGTTTTGATATATTTGCCAGTAGCTTTGGGTGGGCTGAAGAGTAAGAAACGGAAGTTTCTTTAAAACCTTTAATGTCGCAACACCGAAGTGTTGGACACAAGGTGGGTGCCCCTTTTATACGAAATTTTACCCAGTTTCCTAGGAAGTTATTTGGAGGCACTTTTGGTTTTATTTATGGAAATGTATTTACTATTTTAGTTTGTTTATTATAATAATTTCCTGTGCAAGACCCCCTGCTTCTATTATTTAGTAAGGAATTCACAACAAACGCCACTGACCGTTGGTAAGATGTGTTATGCCACTTTTATTTGATTGTTTATCTTTATGATCAAATGTGTATTGATTTTATCTTTATTTTTCAAAGAAAAATTGCATAATGAATTTCCCTGTGTTTGAAGTTAATTGTAAACTGATAACCTTAGAGATCAAATTATCGAACCATAACTATGTATTACTTTGTTCGTATAAATTGATTTTAAATGTAAAATATTGAAAATAAGCAAATTATAACTATCTTTTAAAAATGTTAAAAATAAATGCATCAGAAAATGACCCCTTCCTTTTTGTTGTGTATTTGTTTTAAGATTTATTTTATTTTATTTTTAGAAACTCAAAGTCATAATATTTCACTTAAAATATGATAAATAACATTGAAATGTCACATGCCGTCTATGACCAAATCTAACCTTTTTTACTCGGTTTAATGTTGACTTTGATTAACGTAGTATTAGTGACATTTGACAACTATTTAAAGCAGTTGAAGTATTTTTATGACTGTTAGCTTCTAGAAATAAAATAATTATTGATTGGTGTTTAACCCCAACTTTAGCATAACTGACCACGGATATGTTCCACCTGTCGTTATAAACACTTCCCGGTCCTTTCCTCATTCATGACTTATCATCGGGTTTGTGACTAGATTAACACGACGGGTATCACTAGTGGAGCAGGAACAGCTTACCCTTCCGGGGCACCTGAGTACACCCACGGTTTTTGGTGGGGTTCGTGTTGCTCGATCTTTGGTTTTATGTGTATGTTTTGTAGATCGTTGTTTGTCCTTTCGTACTTTTTCTTTTGGCAATTGTGTTGTATGTTCTTCTTCGATATACGGATTCTGATTACCCCTTTGATATCTTCAAACTCTTCTTAGCAGTATTTCAGCTATATTGTGGCGTAAAAAAAATAAGAAAATTAAAAAAAAAATGTTTTTTTTTAGATAAAATAAGAAAAACAAAGAAAATTACAAGTGGGTCCTTTCCTTACGTGCATGTCTACATGTTCATAGTTCTGAATGTGCATGAAGTGATCTGAAATATTTCTGGGTGGACGTTAAGCAAACAACAATCAATCATATACAGTTAAGGGTTAAGTTTATGTTATTTAACGTCTAAACAATATTTCAGTTATATCGTGGCGGTCAGTTGGTGGAGGAAACTTAGAGTACCCGAAGAAAACCAACAACCTGTTGCAAGTCATTGACAAACTTTATCACATAATGTTGTATCTAGTAGATGTATACAGTTAAACTGCCTTTAAGGGCACATGTAAATTACAATTCACTGTCTGTAAAATACCGGTAGTCCACCGTGGCCGTGATCGTATGGTTGTTGGATTTACAAATACCTATGCAATCGGTGCCTATCACCACTAAAGTAGTGAGCTCGAATCCCACACATGGCAAGGTGTACTCGAAACATTATTATGTGATAAAGTTTGTCAGTGACTTATGACATATCAGTGGTTTTCTCTGGGTACTCCGGTTTTCTCTGGGTACTCCGGTTTTCTCTGGGTACTCCGGTTTTCTCTGGGTACTTCGGTTTTCTCTGGGTACTTCGGTTTTCTCTGGGTACTCCGGTTTCCTCCACCACTAAAACTGACCATGATATAACTAAAATATTGTTGTAAGTGGCATTTTCTCCATATGATGAATATTACATATAATTTGAACCTGTATTTAAAGGACAACAGCTCATAATGCGTACATTGTCATGGGGGCCCTCCCCCCCCCCCTAAAATCGGAAAAAATATGATTTTTTGGCGTAAAATCGTGATTTTTCACACGAAATACGCCAACAATTTTCGCGCCTCCCTCTGCTCGGCGCAATTTTTTTAAGTGCGCCCCCTCTAACTTTAAATCCTGGATCCGCCCCTGATTTATATACAGATTTAATTGCACTCGTTCTCGTAATGTCTCTCTCATATTGTTCGACTAGGAGTCGACGTGTAATTGTTTTGTTTTTGTTACCTCTGAGTCGACACGTAATCATTTTCTCCCCTTTTTTTCAAGATTAAGAAAAGCATAAACAAGAAAAAGGGGGATAATATTGGAGAGTCGATTTTATTTGTCAGACAATGCAAAATATTTTGAAAAAATCCCAGTCTCCCTCTCTACCCCCGATAACAGAAACATAGCAATTGGACGTATGACACTTAATACCACTGATAATCTATAGCTTAAATAATTCATTGATAACGAACCCTTTAATGCGTTTCAATTGTCTTTTCCTATACATGACCTAAATTAAATTGATTGTTTTATTAGAGATATAGATAGATGTTTGTTTTAGCAACAACTATAGAATTCTTCTATTAGATAATAAGTATACAATATTGTTCCTTTATTTTCTGCTATTCAAGCACATACTATTAATTTCTGATAAATAAAAGAATTCAAAGGAACCAATCATTTTCTTATCTGGGGAAAAAGGAGTCACGACCGAAAATATTTTCATCATTACAAACCGAAATAAAAAAAAAAAACATGGCGACAATTTATGACCAATACAATTTATGTTCTGGTCCACTCCCATAGAGTATAATACGATTTTTCTGAATGAGTCTTTACAATTTTGCAGAGTTTTTGTTTTGCTTTGTTTTGCGAGAAAGTATTTAATAAATCGCAATCCCACCTGTAATCCACTTCTATAGGAAAATTGGCTGATCGTTGAGAACATAATTAAAGTAGGCATGGCTGTAACTACAGTACGACACAAAATTGACCGATCTTTTAAAAGTAGTACATGCACATGCCATTTGAGTGCATTTATTAGACTGAACATTTTATAGCATTACTTAATTAACAATAAGACAGGTTGTACTAATGACTTAAAAGGCACGGTATCACATAAGAAAAGTTTGATTACATACAAGGGGTAATCAGAAACGGTAAATTGAAGAAAAAAGACAAATTGGACAAAAGAAAAAGGACAAACAAGGATCTACAAAATACTACATAGGAAACTAAAGATCCAACACCACGAACCCTAATAACAACACGAACCCTACTAACACCACGAACCCTACTAACACCACGAACCCTACTAACACCACGACCCCTACTAACAACACGAACCCTACTAACACCACGAACCCTACTAACAACACGAACCCTACTAACACCACGAATCCTACTAACAACACGAACCCTACTAACACCACGAACCCTACTAACACCACGAACCCTACTAACACCACGAACCCTACTAACACCACGAACCCTACTAACAACACGAACCCTACTAACACCACGAACCCTACTAACACCACGAACCCTACTAACAACACGAACCCTACTAACACCACGAACCCTATTAACACCACGATCCTACTAACAACACGAACCCTACTAACACCACGAACCCTACTAACACCACGAACCCTACTAACACCACGAACCCTACTAACACCACGAACCCTACTAACACCACGAACCCTACTAACACCACGAACCCTACTAACACCACGAACCCTACTAACACCACGAACCCTACTAACACCACGAACCCTACTAACACCACGAACCCTACTAACACCACGAACCCTACTAACAACACGAACCCTACTAACAACACGAACCCTACTAACACCACGACCCTACTAACAATACGAACCCTACTAACACCACGAACCCTACTAACACCACGAACCCTACTAACACCACGAACCCTACTAACACCACGAACCCTACTAACACCACGAACCCTACTAACACCACGAACCCTTCTAACACCACGAACCCTACTAACACCACGAACCCTACTAACACCACGAACCCTACTAACACCACGAACCCTACTAACACCACGAACCCTACTAACACCACGAACCCTACTAACAACACGAACCCTACTAACACCACGAACCCACTAACACCACGAACCCTACTAACAACACGAACCCTACTAACAACACGAACCCTACTAACACCACGAACCCTACTAACACCACGAACCCTACTAACAACAAACCCTACTAACAACACGAACCCTACTAACAACACGAACCCTACTAACACCACGAACCCTACTAACAACACGAACCCTACTAACACCACGAACCCTACTAACAACACGAACCCTACTAACAACACGAACCCTACTAACACCACGAACCCTACTAACAACACGAACCCTACTAACAACACGAACCCTACTAACAACACGAACCCTACTAACACCACGAACCCTACTAACAACACGAACCCTACTAACACCACGAACCCTACTAACACCACGAATCCTACTAACATCACGAACCCTACTAACATCACGAACCCTACTAACACCACGAACCCTACTAACACCACGAACCCTTCTAACAACACGAACCCTACTAACAACACGAACCCTACTAACACCACGAACCCTACTAACACCACGAACCCTACTAACAACCAAAGACTACACTTTATTATTTAAACATGTTTATACCAAGCTAATTTCAACGATGTCCGGGTCCTTCCCGAGGGCTGATATCTTATTTACGTTATTTGTGTTTGTTTGTAGAAGGGCTGGTATCTTATTTACGTTATTTGTGTTTGTTTGTAGAAGGGCTGGTATCTTATTTACGTTATTTGTGTTTGTTTGTAGAAGGGCTGGTATCTTATTTACGTTATTTGTGTTTGTTTGTAGAAGGGCTGGTATCTTATTTACGTCATTTGTGTTTGTTTGTAGAAGGGCTGGTATCTTATTTACGTTATTTGTGTTTGTTTGTGGATATAGTGGTGTCCAACACATATTGTGTTGTGTTTTTGTTTTGTTTTTCTTCGTCTTGTGTACCCGATGTTGTCAGTTTCTCTGGATTGTCCAATGTTTGATTGCACCTTAGGTATTCTCTATCGTTTATTCATGGGTTATACATCTAAAGCTTAAACAAGTAATTATTTAATGCGATGGTCTCTTAAGTGTAAATGTATTGATACTGAACAGTTGACAATTGATGTAATGGTTAGCTAACTCAGCCCGCTTGCTGTAGATGTGGATTCCAACCCTGGTCGGATCAAACTAAAGACTATATAATTGATATTAGCTTCTTCTCCGCCAAGCAACACAGCTTTAAAAGAGTAAGAACAAATATTGGTTAGCTTGGGATTTGTCTGAGTGGGGCGCATGACCGTTTCAGGAAATGATATGTGATATTTTATTTTGTTTCAGGACAAATTTACCAAAGCAATTGATGTCATTTCCAGGATTTGAGCATGATAAGTATCTGCCTACATTTCCAAGACAGAGTGACGTCTTTGACTATCTGAGGAGATTTGTAGAAGAATGTGATCTTGAAAAGTTTATTCAGGTAAAAAATAAGTTGTATATGAAACTATTTGTCAAAATGGAGAACATTATGCTATTCTAGACATTCCATATAGTTTGTAAAATGTAAAATGATCAAATTGTTCATTCAACAAATATAGTTTTCTAGAAAATGGAAGCATCTGAAATCACCCCTGTTTTTTTGGTTCGTGTTGCTGGATTCTTAGTTTTCTATGTAGTTTTTGTCATTGTTTGTCCTTTTTCCTTTGTCCTTTGTATTGTCTGTTCTTCTATTACCACTTCTAATTACCCCTTTGGCATCTTCAAACTTTTCTTAAGCATGCTACAATGAACTAGTCACCACGTGTATATTAGTCTGTCCATTCAGACTACTCTACAACTAGTCACCACGTGTATATTAGTCTGTCCATTCAGTCTACTCTACAACTAGTCACCACGTGTATATTAGTCTGTCCATTCAGTCTACTCTACAACTAGCCACCACGTGTATATTAGTCTGTCCATTCAGTCTACTCTACAACTAGTCACCACGTGTATATTAGTCTGTCCATTCAGTCTACTCTACAACTAGTTACCACGTGTATATTAGTCTGTCCATTCAGTCTACTCTACAACTAGTCACCACGTGTATATTAGTCTGTCCATTCAGTCTACTCTACAACTAGTCACCACGTGTATATTAGTCTGTCCATTCAGTCTACTCTACAACTAGTCACCACGTGTATATTAGTCTGTCCATTCAGACTACTCTACAACTAGTCACCACGTGTATATTAGTCTGTCCATTCAGTCTACTCTACAACTAGTCACCACGTGTATATTAGTCTGTCCATTCAGTCTACTCTACAACTAGTCACCACGTGTATATTAGTCTGTCCATTCAGTCTACTCTACAACTAGCCACCACGTGTATATTAGTCTGTCCATTCAGTCTACTCTACAACTAGTCACCACGTGTATATTAGTCTGTCCATTCAGTCTACTCTACAACTAGTCACCACGTGTATATTAGTCTGTCCATTCAGTCTACTCTACAACTAGCCACCACGTGTATATTAGTCTGTCCATTCAGTCTACTCTACAACTAGTCACCACGTGTATATTAGTCTGTCCATTCAGTCTACTCTACAACTAGTCACCACGTGTATATTAGTCTGTCCATTCAGTCTACTCTACATAATCATTCGGACGAATAGCTGATGGAAGTTATTTTATTGTTGCATTGTAGACAGTGGCGTATCTAGGGTATGGCAAGTAGGGTACCTGCCCTGGGCGCCACTTGAAGGGGGCGCCACTGAGAGGTTTTAACGCCTAATGTTCCCATATGGGAACGTCCTAAAAAAAGACTTTTTAAATAATTTTCTTGAAGTAATTTTGCAAAAACCATGTAATACACATAGACATGAATACCTGGAGAAATTATTAATAAATAATAAATGTAAAGTGCAATTTTAGTGCTTGCCATATGCGCTATTTTCCGTAGATACGCCCCTGATTGTAGAGCAAGTAGTAATCGGCAGCACCCGGAAGAATTTAAAATATTTCAGGTTTCATTCAGAGGACCACGACGGGTGCCACTAGTGTAACAGAAACTGTTTACCCTCCTGGGGCCCATGATTTCGCCCCGTTTTGATATCTACGTTTTATTAGTTTGGTTCGTCTTTTCTCTAATTTACTTTGTAAGGGATGTATGTTTTATTTATGTCATTTGTATTGATGACAACCAATAATATAGTGACAACAGAGTCCTAGCTAGTTTGCTAAATTAAACAATTACTGATTTGTGGGAAAGGTCATTTAATCATTATCATAAATTGCAATAAATTGCATATATAAAATTGTTACATAATATAACATAATCATGACTGAAATTATATAATAATTACATAACATCAAATGATTAAATGACATCAAATAGCAAAGGTGGGGACAAACAAATTCTCCGTTGAAAATAAATAGTAAATGATCTAAATTAGAATTGGGTGGTATTAAGTGGGAGGGATTTAAAAAATTTCCAATATAATTTCGAACATCCGAATTGGTCGGCAGTGTGCTTGCAAAAGTACGTGCGGTAATTACCGCGTATGCTAAGAATAGATGTTGACCAATCAAAAGTGTACATTAATTGATCATGCACTGACCGTGTGAATTTACACACATTTTTCGGCAACAGGTTTGTAAAGAAACATGACGACGGATGTTAAAATAGATGTTGACTAATCAGGAGTGCACATTAATCGATCATGCACTGACCCTGTGAATTAACCGAAATTTTACAGAAATTGCATAACCAGAAATTGCATCATATATCATTATACCAGTAAACAATCCTGTGAAATGACCTAAATTTACAGATATTGCATAATTAGAAATTGAATCATATATCAGAAAACCAGTAAACAATCCTGTGAAATGACCTAAATTTACAGAAATTGCATAATTAGAAATTGAATCATATATCAGAATACCAGTAAAGAATCCTGTGAAATGACCTAAATTTACAGAAATTGCATAATTAGAAATTGAATCATACATCATTATACCAGTAAACAATCACACTAGGATTAAGAATATTCCTAACATGTAATCAAACCATAATATTTAATATATTAAAAAACAATTGTTATATTGTTGACATAAATGATTTTATTGTTCCAAAAAAATAAATTTTATTTACCTACAACTGGTGTTCGACACGATTGTCATGTCAGATGATGTTCATGCCGATTGATCATAACACGACGGGTGTGAGAAGTGGAGCAAATACTGTGCCTAACCAGAGGTGATCCCGATTTATATTGGTGCTCCTGTTGCTCTATCTTTAGTTTTATAGGTAGTGCTTTGTCGCCTATTGTTGATTGTCTTTTGTCATTTTTAGCTCACCTTTCAATGTGAGCTTTTGCCATCACTTGGCGTCCGTCGTCCGTTAACTTTTCACATTTTAATCTTCTCCTCGGAAACCGCTTGATCAAATGAACCGAAACTTGGTATGAAGCATCTAGATCATGTCCTCTATAAACATTGCTCTTTTCGTCCCGATCCATTAACAAACATGGCCACCACAGGCAATTCTTTTTTCTGATTGGTTGATTTCTAAACAAATCTTCTCCTCTGAAACCGCTTGGCCAAATGAATCGAAACTTGGTGAATGGTAGGAAGCATCCTTCGAATGTCCTCTTTAAAGATTGCTCATTTAGTTCCGATCTGTTAACAAACATGGCCGCCACAGACAATTTTTGTTTCTGATTGGTTGATTTCTAAAAAATCTTCTCTTCTGAAGCCGCTATGCCAAATGAACCGAAACTTGGTAGGAAGCATCCTTGGTAGGTCCTCTATAAAACGATTGCTCATTTAGTTCCGATCCGTTAACAAACATGACCGCCATAGGCAATTCTTTTTTCTTATTGGCCGATTTAAACAAATCTTCTATTCTGAAACCACTTGGCCAAATGAACCGAAACTTAGTAGGAAGCATCAATGGCAGGTCCTCTCTAAAGATTGCTTATTTCGTCCCGATCCGTTATCAAACATGGCCGCCACAGACAATTCTTGTTTCTGATTGGTTGATTTCTAAAAAATCTTCTCCTCTGTAACCGCTTGGCCAAATGAATCGAAATTTGGTAGGAATCATCCTTGGAAGCCCGTCAAGGTCCTCTATAAAGATTACTCATTTAGTTCCGATCCGTTAACAAACATGGCCGCCACAGGCAATTCTTGTTTCTGAATGGTTGATTTCTAAAAAATCGTCTCCTCTGAAACAGCTTGGCCAAATGGATCGAAACTTGGTAGGAAGCATCCTTGCAAGGTCCTTTATAAAGATTGCTCATTTAGTTCCGATCTGTTAACAAACATGGCCGCCACATGCAATTCTTGTTTCTGATTGGTTGATTTCTAAAAAAATCTTCTTCTCTGAAACCACTTTGCCAAATGAATCGAAACTTGGTAGGAAGCATCCTTGGAAGGTCATCTATAAAGATTGCTCATTAAGTTCCGATCCGTTAATAAACATGGCCGCCACAGCCCATTCTTGTTTCTGATTGGTCGACTTCTAAATATCTTCTTCTCTGTAACTGCTTAGCCAAACGACCAAAACTTGGTGGGAAGCACCTATGGGAGGTTCTGTATTAAGTTTCCTCAAAGCAGAATGAAAGGTGAGCGACACAGGCTCAGCACCACTGAGCCTCTAGTTCATTTGGCCATTGTATGTCCTTCCATTTACGACTCCCTGCTACACATTTGGTAGTCTGACTCGCTTTTCTAAAGCTCTCTTCTCATATCTCACCTGATCTTCAAAGTTGTCAATCTTTTTTGATGAGGAACGAATGACGATCCTCTGTGGGCATATTTGGCATTCTAGAATTACATCATTGTTAGACAATAGTACAGTATTATTGACTTTTGTATAAAAACACATTATGGTTTTCTTATTGATTGAACATTTAAGATAACCAATCCTGCAAGCGACATGCACTTTGACCTTAGTATTAACTGACACATCATATTATGAGAGCGATAGTTCACTGTTTACTCTATGAAGTGTGGAAAAACAAAAATAATATTATCAAAATCAGTCAGTAAAGTTTGGCTTACCTATTGCAGAAGTTGAAACAAAATGTACGCCATCTTGTCTCATTGCGCACATTGCAGTTTTATTGATTATGGGAACTGTTTAACGAATGTTTATGATACTATTGGTTCTGGTTTTTTTAGATTATGTTTTTTTCATAAAAAAGTACAAAAATCATTAAAAACAATGAACATTAAATGAACATTTAAATTATTCTGTATCTCGTACTCTTTCGCTATTACTATGGTAACATACGAATAAGTTTAATATGCATTAGCAGAACACGCCTGCAACATAATAGATAAATATGATGTTTAAAAAATGCAATTTTCTTTTTTTCTAACTGACACATTTTGTTTTAGTATAATACAATTGTTACAAATGTTGTGCCTAAAAGTCCAAATGAAGTGAGAACAAAATGGAATGTCACGTGGTGTGATGTCAGAGATCCAACCAATACAAACACTGATGAGTTTGATGCAGTCCTTATTTGTAATGGGTAGGTCAGCTATTTTGACTGTGACGTTTTTGTCAGTTCCGGGACCTTATTCACAAAGCGTCCGTTAACTACCGCATCCGTTAACGTCTCCGTTAAAAATTTCCGCTAAAAAAATTGGTATTCACGAAGCCCCCGTAACTTAGCGCACCCATTAACGTTCCCGTTAAACTTCTAGTTTACGGAGAAAATGAACAGATAAATTATCGTACCCGTTAATCGGACATTTAGATATAAGAGCAATAACAACATCCGTTTATGATGGGAATGCGTAAAATAATATATTTGTCATATTGCTTTTTTTCATTAGCAAGACACAAGCTTTGGCAAAAAGTATTGCAAACGTTAATTTTTCCATAATCTTATATTTTATATTATATCACATTTTTCCCAAAAAATAAAATGAATTTGTTTCTTGACAGATTTTAATCATACTTTTACCAAAATGTGCAGAATATTCAACAATTTATATATAATAAAGCATTTTGGGAAATTTCCATTCATGTCATGAATGAACTATTCATCTTTGAGCCGCTTGCATATACATTCATGGAAAAACTATTCTTCATTTATTCAAATGGATGAAACATGAGAAAACGGACAAATTAAAAAAAATGATCAACATACATCTTACACGACTAAATCAACTAGAGGTACTGTGATCATACTCACAAAGTGATATCTCCCGCCCACCGCCTTTTTGAAAATCAATTTATCTCTCCTTGGAGATGTCAGAACGGAATATATCGCTTCGTGTTTTTCTACAAATGATGTACTTCCTTAGTGTAATAGGCATGGGCGGATACAGTGTGTGTGTGTGGAGGGGGGTGGGTGTCATTTCGTTACGGATCCCCTCCCTCTGCCCTAGAATTTTCAAAATATATGCAACAAATATATAAAAATTGTCTGGACTATCTTTTAAGCTTGGCAATTGTCCGGATACCCCTCGAAAAAAATATGGATCCGTCCATAATAGGAATTTCACTGGCAAGGTCCAATTTATATGAAATAGCAGTAAAAGGTTAAAAGTTCAATTATCTTTATCAATGGTCCGCTTATCTATCTGTTTCTAAGGCTCGTTCAAATAAATGTTATATTTTCCGTCAATGTACATATACTCTCTCTCTCTCTCTCTCTCTCTCTCTCTCTCTCTGTCGATATATGTGACCATCTACTTTATATGCTAAGTATATTTTAGTTTTATCAGTGATGAATTTATTTATCATACCTACCATTTACTTATATTTCATTCTTATACTTTCCTTCAACCAAAAAGCAATTTTTATGGGAAGCTTAATGCAGTGGCTTTATTTGGAAAGGATGATTGTATTATCCAATCAAAATACTTGATACAACTTGTTCGACTCATTTGCACACTAACGGACCCGTTATTAACGCACCCGTTAACTTGACGTTTACGGAGACGTTTGTGAATACCACTTTAAAATTTAGCGGATATACCCGTTAACTTCTCCGTTAACTTAACGGGTCCGCTAATTAACGGATGCTTTGTGAATAAGGTCACAGGAACTTCTTCTGAGGACATTTGATATCAATCACGAATTGCTTTGATGTTTTGCATGTCTTGTATATTTCATATTCGTAATTATTGTTTACAAGTTAATTTCCCGCCATATTTTCCTCCTTATTACTGTTCTATTCACTACCAATCTTATTTAAAATCAGAACTCGCGATTACTTCCCTTTCTTGATATGTTGCAGCGTTGGAGATCTGAAGAAATCCCATTACGGGTCCCATGTGAGTGACCATATGTCATGAATATATTATGATATGTTAAATACCGTTGTGACCTTTTTCGACCAATCGGATTGCTCTGCTCATCGCATGCAAAGCAGTTTAATCCAAGTTTTCATAGTCTCGCAATCGTCATTTTCATTTGATGTTGCATATGGCAATCGCATGTGACACGTACTGGGGTTTCCTCATATCTCCCAGTGGCGACATATATCAGTAAAGGAGAGCAAGTGAGAGACTTGTTAGTTCACCTGGACCAAAGGTCCATGTGAACTATTGCCATCACTTGGCGTCCGTCGTCTGTCGTCTGTCGTCTGTCGTCTGTAAACTTTTCACATTTCAAGCTTCTTCTCCGAAACCACTTGACCGATTGGAACCGAACTTAGCAGGAATGTTCCTTGGATGGTCCTCTACAAAGTTACTGTTTTTCGTTCCAGTCGGATATTCAATATGGCTGCCAGGGCCAATAATATGCTCTGATTGGCTGAAATTTCAAAGATCTTCTTCTCCGAAACTAATGAACTGACTGAACCCAAACTGTAAAGGAATGATCATTGGAATGTCCTTTACCAAGTTACTGTTTTTTATGCCGATCGGAAATCCAAGATGGCCGCCATCGCAGGACATAGATTAACATTGGACCCTATGGGAAAATGTTCAAATGCCTTCTTCTCAGAAACTACAAATATGATTAAAGCCAAACTGTACATGAATGTTCATTGGATGGTCCTCTACAATCTTAAGGTTTTTTGTTCCGATATGAAATTCAAAATGGCGGCTACGGCAGGACTTAGTTTAACATTGGACCCTATGGGAAAAATGTTTCAAAATGCTTCTTCTCTGAAACCACTTGGACAGTTGAAACCAAACTGCCCAGGAATGATCATTAGAAGGTCCTCTACAAATTTTCTGTTTTTTATGCCGGTCGGAAATCCAAGATGGCCGCCACCGCAGGACATAGATTAACATTGGACCCTATGGGAAAATGTTCAAATGCCTTCTTCTCAGAAACTACAAATATTATTAAAGCCAAACTGTACATGAATGTTCATTGGATGGTCCTCTACAATCTTAAGGTTTTTTGTTCCGATATGAAATTCAAAATGGCGGCTACGGCAGGACTTAGTTTAACATTGAACCCTATGGGAAAAATGTTTCAAAATGCTTCTTCTCTGAAACCACTTGGACAGTTGAAACCAAACTGCCCAGGAATGATCATTGGAAGGTCCTCTACAAATTTTCTGTTTTTTTATGCCGGTCGGAAATCCAAGATGGCCGCCACCGCAGGACATAGATTAACATTGGACCCTATGGGAAAATATTCAAATGCCTTCTACTCAGAAACTACAAATATGATTAAAGCCAAACTGTACATGAATGTTCATTAGATGGTCCTCTACAAACTTTACGTTTTTTGTTCCGGTATGAAATTCAAAATGGCGGCTACGGCAGGACTTAGTTTAACATTGAACCCTATGGGAAAAATGTTTCAAAACGCTTCTTCTCTGAAACCACTTGGATAATTGAAACCAAACTGCCTAGGAATGATCATTGGAAGGTCCTCTAGAAATTTTATGTTTTTTATGCCGATCGGAAATCCAAGATGGCCGCCACCACAATACATAGATTAACATTGGACCCTATGGGAAAATGTTCAAATGCCTTCTTCTCAGAAACTACAAATATGATTAAAGCCAAACTGTACATGAATGTTCATTGGATGGTCCTCTACAATCTTAAGGTTTTTTGTTCCGATATGAAATTAAAAATGGCGGCTACGGCAGGACTTAGTTTAACATTGGACCCTATGGGAAAAATGTTTCAAAATGCTTCTTCTCTGAAACCACTTGGACAGTTGAAACCAAACTGCCCAGGAATGATCATTGGAAGGTCCTCTACAAATTTTCTGTTTTTTATGCCGGTCGGAAATCCAAGATGGCCGCCACCGCAGGACATAGATTAACATTGGACCCTATGGGAAAATGTTCAAATGTCTTCTTCTCAGAAACTACAAATATGATTAAAGCCAAACTGTACATGAATGTTCATTGGATGGTCCTCTACAATCTTAAGGTTTTTTGTTCCGATATGAAATTCAAAATGGCGGCTACGGCAGGACTTAGTTTAACATTGAACCCTATGGGAAAAATGTTTCAAAATGCTTCTTCTCTGAAACCACTTGGACAGTTGAAACCAAACTGCCCAGGAATGATCATTGGAAGGTCCTCTACAAATTTTCTGTTTTTTTATGCCGGTCGGAAATCCAAGATGGCCGCCACCGCAGGACATAGATTAACATTGGACCCTATGGGAAAATATTCAAATGCCTTCTACTCAGAAACTACAAATATGATTAAAGCCAAACTGTACATGAATGTTCATTAGATGGTCCTCTACAAACTTTACGTTTTTTGTTCCGGTATGAAATTCAAAATGGCGGCTACGGCAGGACTTAGTTTAACATTGAACCCTATGGGAAAAATGTTTCAAAACGCTTCTTCTCTGAAACCACTTGGATAATTGAAACCAAACTGCCTAGGAATGATCATTGGAAGGTCCTCTAGAAATTTTATGTTTTTTATGCCGATCGGAAATCCAAGATGGCCGCCACCACAATACATAGATTAACATTGGACCCTATGGGAAAATGTTCAAATGCCTTCTTCTCAGAAACTACAAATATGATTAAAGCCAAACTGTACATGAATGTTCATTGGATGGTCCTCTACAATCATAAGGTTTTTTGTTCCGATATGAAATTCAAAATGGCGGCTACGGCAGAACTTAGTTTAACATTGGACCCTATGGGAAAAATGTTTCAAAATGCTTCTTCTCTGAAACCACTTGGACAGTTGAAACCAAACTGCCCAGGAATGATCATTGGAAGGTCCTCTACAAATTTTCCGTTTTTTATGCCGGTCGGAAATCCAAGATGGCCGCCACCGCAGGACATAGATTAACATTGGACCCTATGGGAAAATGTTCAAATGCCTTCTACTCAGAAACTACAAATATGATTAAAGCCAAACTGTACATGAATGTTCATTGGATGGTCCTCTACAATCTTAAGGTTTTTTGTTTCGATATGAAATTCAAAATGGCGGCTACGGCAGGACTTAGTTTAACATTGAACCCTATGGGAAAAATGTTTCAAAATGCTTCTTCTCTGAAACCACTTGGACAGTTGAAACCAAACTGCCCAGGAATGATCATTGGAAGGTCCTCTACAAATTTTCTGTTTTTTTATGCCGGTCGGAAATCCAAGATGGCCGCCACCGCAGGACATAGATTAACATTGGACCCTATGGGAAAATATTCAAATGCCTTCTACTCAGAAACTACAAATATGATTAAAGCCAAACTGTACATGAATGTTCATTAGATGGTCCTCTACAAACTTTACGTTTTTTGTTCCGGTATGAAATTCAAAATGGCGGCTACGGCAGGACTTAGTTTAACATTGAACCCTATGGGAAAAATGTTTCAAAACGCTTCTTCTCTGAAACCACTTGGATAATTGAAACCAAACTGCCTAGGAATGATCATTGGAAGGTCCTCTAGAAATTTTATGTTTTTTATGCCGATCGGAAATCCAAGATGGCCGCCACCACAATACATAGATTAACATTGGACCCTATGGGAAAATGTTCAAATGCCTTCTTCTCAGAAACTACAAATATGATTAAAGCCAAACTGTACATGAATGTTCATTGGATGGTCCTCTACAATCATAAGGTTTTTTGTTCCGATATGAAATTCAAAATGGCGGCTACGGCAGAACTTAGTTTAACATTGGACCCTATGGGAAAAATGTTTCAAAATGCTTCTTCTCTGAAACCACTTGGACAGTTGAAACCAAACTGCCCAGGAATGATCATTGGAAGGTCCTCTACAAATTTTCCGTTTTTTATGCCGGTCGGAAATCCAAGATGGCCGCCACCGCAGGACATAGATTAACATTGGACCCTATGGGAAAATGTTCAAATGCCTTCTACTCAGAAACTACAAATATGATTAAAGCCAAACTGTACATGAATGTTCATTGGATGGTCCTCTACAAACTTTACGTTTTTTGTTCTGGTATGAAATTCTTAATGGCGGCTACGGCAGGACTTAGTTTAACATTGGACCCTATGGGAAAAATGTTTCAAAATGCTTCTTCTCTGAAACCACTTGGACAGTTGAAACCAAACTGCCCAGGAATGATCATTGGAAGGTCCTCTACAAATTTTCCGTTTTTTATGCCGGTCGGAAATCCAAGATGGCCACCACCGCAATACATAGATTAACATTGGACCCTATGGGAAAATGTTCAAATGCCTTCTACTCAGAAACTACAAATATGATTAAAGCCAAACTGTACATGAATGTTCATTAGATGGTCCTCTACAAACTTTACGTTTTTTGTTCTGGTATGAAATTCAAAATGGCGGCTATGGCAGGACTTAGTTTAACATTGGACCCTATGGGAAAAATGTTTCAAAATGCTTCTTCTCTGAAACCACTTGGACAGTTGAAACTAAACTGCCCAGGAATGATCATTGGAAGGTCCTCTACAAATTTTCTGTTTTTTATGCCGGTCGGAAATCCAAGATGGCCGCCACCGCAGGACATAGATTAACATTGGACCCTATGGGAAAATATTCAAATGCCTTCTACTCAGAAACTACAAATATGATTAAAGCCAAACTGTACATGAATGTTCATTAGATGGTCCTCTACAAACTTTACGTTTTTTGTTCTGGTATGAAATTCAAAATGGCGGCTACGGCAGGACTTAGTTTAACATTGGACCCTATGGGAAAAATGTTTCAAAACGCTTCTTCTCTGAAACCACTTGGATAATTGAAACCAAACTGCCCAGGAATGATCATTGGAAGGTCCTCTACAAAGTTTCTGTTTTTTTATGCCGATCTGAAATTCAAGATGGTCGCCACTGCAGGACATAGATTAACATTGGACCCTATGGGAAAATGTTCAAATGCCTTCTTCTTAGAAACTACAAATATGATTAAAGCCAAACTGTACATGAATGTTCATTGGATGATTCTCTACAAACAATACGTTTTTTGTTCCGATATGAAATTCAAAATGGCGGCTACGGCAGGACTTAGTTTAACATTGGACCCTATGGGGAAAATGTTTCAAAACGCTTCTTCTCTGAAACCACTTGGATAATTGAAACCAAACTGCCCAGGAATGATCATTGGATGGTCCTCTACAAGGTGTGTGTTTTTTATGCCGATCGGAAATCCAAGATGGCCACCACCGCAGGACATAGATTAACATTGGACCCTATGGGAAAATGTTCAAATGCCTTCTTCTCAGAAACTACAAATATTATTAAAGCCAAACTGTACAAGAATGTTCATTGGATGGTCCTCTACAAACTTTACGTTTTTTGTTCCGATATGAAATTCAAAATGGCGGCTACGGCAGGACTTAGTTTAACATTGGACCCTATGGGAAAAATGTTTCAAAACGCTTCTTCTCTGAAACCACTTGGATAATTGAAACCAAACTGCCCAGGAATGATCATTGGAAGGTCCTCTACAAGGTGTGTGTTTTTTATGCCGATCGGAAATCCAAGATGGCCACCACCGCAATACATAGATTAACATTGGACCCTATGGGAAAATGTTCAAATGCCTTCTTCTCAGAAACTACAAATATGATTAAAGCCAAACTGTACATGAATGTTCATTGAATGGTCCTCTACAAAATGTACGTTTTTTATTCTGATATGAAATTCAAAATGGCGGCTACGGCAGGACTTAGTTTAACATTGGACCCTATGGGAAAAATGTTTCAAAATGCTTCTTCTCTGAAACCACTTGGACAGTTGAAACCAAACTGCCCAGGAATGATCATTGGAAGGTCCTCTACAAATTTTCTGTTTTTTATGCCGGTCGGAAATCCAAGATGGCCACCACCGCAGGACATAGATTAACATTGGACCCTATGGGAAAATGTTCAAATGCCTTCTTCTCAGAAACTACAAATATGATTAAAGCCAAACTGTACATGAATGTTCATTGGATGGTCCTCTACAAACTTTGCGTTTTTTGTTCCGATATAAAATTCAAAATGGCGGCTACGGCAGGACTTAGTTTAACATTGGACCCTATGGGAAAAATGTTTCAAAACGCTTCTTCTCTGAAACCACTTGGATAATTGAAACCAAACTGCCCAGGAATGATCATTGGAAGGTCCTCTACAAGGTGTGTGTTTTTTATGCCGATCTGAAATCCAAGATGGCCACCACCGCAGGACATAGATTAACATTGGACCCTATGGGAAAATGTTCAAATGCCTTCTTCTCAGAAACTACAAATATGATTAAAGCCAAACTGTACAAGAATGTTCATTGGATGGTCCTCTACAAACTTTACGTTTTTTGTTCCGATATGAAATTCAAAATGGCGGCTACGGCAGGACTTAGTTTAACATTGGACCCTATGGGGGAAATGTTTGAAAACGCTTCTTCTCTGAAACCACTAGAACAGTTGAAACCAAACTGCCCAGGAATGATCATTGGAAGGTCCTCTACAAATTTTATGTTTTTTATGCCGATCGGAAATCCAAGATGGCCGCCACCACAATACATAGATTAACATTGGACCCTATGGGAAAATGTTCAAATGCCTTCTTCTCAGAAACTACAAATATTATTAAAGCCAAACTGTACATGAATGATCATTGGATGGTCCTCTACAAACGTTAGGTTTTTTGTTCCGATATGAAATTCAAAATGGCGGCTACGGCAGGACTTAGTTTAACATTGGACCCTATGGGAAAAATGTTTCAAAACGCTTCTTCTCTGAAACCACTTGGATAATTGAAACCAAACTGCCCAGGAATGATCATTGGAAGGTCCTCTACAAGGTGTGTGTTTTTTATGCCGATCGGAAATCCAAGATGGCCACCACCGCAGGACATAGATTAACATTGGACCCTATGGGAAAATGTTCAAATGCCTTCTTCTCAGAAACTACAAATATGATTAAAGCCAAACTGTACATGAATGTTCATTGAATGGTCCTCTACAAAATATACGTTTTTTATTCTGATATGAAATTCAAAATGGCGGCTACGGCAGGACTTAGTTTAACATTGGACCCTATGGGAAAAATGTTTCAAAATGCTTCTTCTCTGAAACCACTTGGACAGTTGAAACCAAACTGCCCAGGAATGATCATTGGAAGGTCCTCTACAAAGTTTCTGTTTTTTATGCCGGTCGGAAATCCAAGATGGCCACCACCGCAGGACATAGATTAACATTGGACCCTATGGGAAAATGTTCAAATGCCTTCTTCTCAGAAACTACAAATATGATTAAAGCCAAACTGTACATGAATGTTCATTGGATGGTCCTCTACAAACTTTGCGTTTTTTGTTCCGATATAAAATTCAAAATGGCGGCTACGGCAGGACTTAGTTTAACATTGGACCCTATGGGAAAAATGTTTCAAAACGCTTCTTCTCTGAAACCACTTGGATAATTGAAACCAAACTGCCCAGGAATGATCATTGGAAGGTCCTCTACAAGGTGTGTGTTTTTTATGCCGATCTGAAATCCAAGATGGCCACCACCGCAGGACATAGATTAACATTGGACCCTATGGGAAAATGTTCAAATGCCTTCTTCTCAGAAACTACAAATATGATTAAAGCCAAACTGTACAAGAATGTTCATTGGATGGTCCTCTACAAACTTTACGTTTTTTGTTCCGATATGAAATTCAAAATGGCGGCTACGGCAGGACTTAGTTTAACATTGGACCCTATGGGGGAAATGTTTGAAAACGCTTCTTCTCTGAAACCACTAGAACAGTTGAAACCAAACTGCCCAGGAATGATCATTGGAAGGTCCTCTACAAATTTTATGTTTTTTATGCCGATCGGAAATCCAAGATGGCCGCCACCACAATACATAGATTAACATTGGACCCTATGGGAAAATGTTCAAATGCCTTCTTCTCAGAAACTACAAATATTATTAAAGCCAAACTGTACATGAATGTTCATTGGATGGTCCTCTACAAACGTTAGGTTTTTTGTTCCGATATGAAATTCAAAATGGCGGCTACGGCAGGACTTAGTTTAACATTGGACCCTATGGGAAAAATGTTTCAAAACGCTTCTTTTCTGAAACCACTTGGACAATTGAATCCAAACTGCCCAGGAATGATCATTGGAAGGTCCTCTACAAAGTTTCTGTTTTTTTATGCCGATCGAAAATTCAAGATGGCCACCACCGCAGGACATAGATTAACATTGGACCCTATGGGAAAATGTTCAAATGCCTTCTTCTCAGAAACTACAAATATGATTAAAGCCAAACTGTCCATATGTGTGTACATTGGATGGTCCTCTACAAACTTTACGTTTTTTGTTCCGATATGAAATTCAAAATGGCGGCTACGGCAGGACTTAGTTTAACATTGGACCCTATGGGAAAAATGTTTCAAAACGCTTCTTCTCTGAAACCACTTGGATAATTGAAACCAAACTGCCCAGGAATGATCATTGGAAGGTCCTCTACAAGGTGTGTGTTTTTTATGCCGATCGGAAATCCAAGATGGCCACCACCGCAGGACATAGATTAACATTGGACCCTATGGGAAAATGTTCAAATGCCTTCTTCTCAGAAACTACAAATATGATTAAAGCCAAACTGTACATGAATGTTCATTGAATGGTCCTCTACAAAATATACGTTTTTTATTCTGATATGAAATTCAAAATGGCGGCTACGGCAGGACTTAGTTTAACATTGGACCCTATGGGAAAAATGTTTCAAAATGCTTCTTCTCTGAAACCACTTGGACAGTTGAAACCAAACTGCCCAGGAATGATCATTGGAAGGTCCTGTTTTTTATGCCGATCGGAAATCCAAGATGGCTGCCACCACAGGTCATAGTATTAACACAGAACCATATGGGGAAAATACAGAAATATATTCTTCTCTGAAGCTATTGCACTGATTGAACCTAAACTGTGCATCAATCATTGGAAGGTCCTTTACAAACTTTGTGTTTTTTATGTTGATCGTAATTCCAAGATGACGCAGGACATAGTTTTTACATAGGACCAATTGTTTTTTTTTATTACCAGGTGAACGATACAGGCTCTTGAGAGCCTCTGGTTTTTAATACGATTGATTCACTACCGTAATGAAATATCTTGAGGATGTTCAAAAATAGTTACTGTACATGTATTTAGATGGTAATTGTATTTGAGGTCAAATGTAACTTCAAAAATGATTGTAAATAATTATTTTAAAATTCACACACAAAAGTTTGGTAGGGAAGATGTATAACGATGGATTCGTGTGTTATATTTGAATCACTAATGCACAAATGCTAATGGGTGAATGGATTATACTTTCCAAAGAATTTGATGTGTCTACAAATGACGTCACAACCTAACCCTCTCATTTCCGGATTGCATAGAACCTGTCTGTCATTGATTTATTTTGAAGAAAGGAAATCTATAGTGTATATCAGGGGGGTGAATGTACGTCATAATTGGAAGCCATTTTGTGCCGCTTGAAGGTAAGTATTTACTTTTAGCATTAGCTATTGTAAGGGTAACATTAAATATGATAGTGCGTCAAATGCTCCTTAATGTCCGCTAAACAGAGGTGTGTCCATCGTTTAAAAACTTGTTGTCAAACTCTCAAACACTTCGACAATGATATTTCCACATGTTGCGAAAACGTTGTCGAAGCGTTTGAGAGTTTTACAGCAAGTTTTTAAACGATGGACACACCGTTGTTTAGCGGACATTAGGGGCATTTGACGCACTATCACATTTAATGTTATCCTTACAATAGCGAATGCTACAAGTAAATACTTACCTTCAAGCGGCACAAAATGGCTTCCAATTATGACGTACATTCACCCCCGGTATATTTCTATATGGAAGGTAGTGGAAAGTTCAGTAATCATTGTATATGTTGTGTAGATTCAAAATATTAAATGGATATTATTTAATCTTTACTCACAAAGACGTTAATATATTCACTAGGGGACAGTAGTACAGGAATTATATTGTTTAGATATTTTACTATCAACTAACACGAGAAAATGTATTACACGGATGCACGCAAATTTAGATTTAAAAAAACTGTTGTTTTTGTAGCGTTATATTTCTTTAATTTTATTCACTTTTTTAGTTTTAGAAATACGAAAACATGAAATTTTAAGTTTAAGTTCTTTTCAAATTTATATGTATCATTCGTTCGTACTTTTTCTTAACATATCGTAGTTATTTATAGATAAATTGTTATCAGATGCAGATTCACTTCGACAGTAATTTACGATTTATAGATAAATTGTTTTCAGATGCAGATTCACTTCGACAGTAATTTACGTAAACAAATTGTTCCTTTGCTAACCAATCGCCCATATCTTGTCAGTATTTGTATGTTGACTTGTGTTTAGGAACCACTGACTAATTTTAATTTGGATATTATTAGGCAACTTGAATGATAGCAATACATACACAGTAGAACCTGTAAAGAAATTGAAAATTGAAAAGAAACAAGGGCGATAATAGATATATAGAAGAGATCGATGAAATGTTTAGATTAAAGTTATATTAAAAACGTAGATATATAGATTCTCCTTCAGTTGCCCGTGGGTTACGATATTTCTCCACTCCAGAGAGTTAACTTTAAAATTTTCACCACAAGCCATAATACTAGCAGCGTCACAGACATGCTACAAACTCTCACCTGGCCTTCATTACAACAACGTCGACTCAAAACAAAACTTATCATGTTCTACAAGATTGTTCACCATATAGTTGCAGTTCCTACAACAATATTAATACCTACAGACCCAAGAATCAGACAATTTCATCCATTTATATACAGACATCTTCATGCATTCAAAGATCCGTACAAGTACTCATTCTTTCCGAAAACAATCATTCACTGGAATTTACTACCTCAAACTATAGTTCTATGCCCAGCAGTCAACACGTTTAGAGAACAGCTAACACCAACTGTTCTCAGCCATCTACAATCACAAATTTAAATAAAAATGAAATTGTAAATAGTTTTAACCACAAAATTTATTTCTGTTGGCACCACTTGTAAATATGTTATTATTTCTTATTCCCACGCATGTGCAACAGCTAGTGATCATCCAGTGGATGGATAGCTGTATACCGAAAGAAGAAGCCGTCAAGCGAGTTGTTAAAAATTTTAATTTAACTCTCGAGAGTGGAGAAATATCGTAACCCACATGGGCAACTGAAGGAGAATTTGTTTCTCCCATTATTCAACACGAACTTTATTTCAAAATTTCAAAAACATGCGGGGAAAGGCACGAGACATTTTAATCCTCTAGAGGATTACATATTTTTCCACCATTGGTTCAGCGGGTTTAAAACGCCGTAATAATGGGAGAAATATAATTTATTGCACACGACGAGTTATTGAATAACCTTCATCAGGTACACTCATAGTCAAAAGACTAGAAAGCCAAAACAAGTAAACGTATTTAGGAGTTAGACCACCAAAGGGCATAAACAAGATAAACAAGATAAACTAGATAGTCAAAATCTTTACTATTCAAACACTCAGTTGAAAATGTTTTATCAATGTGGATATATTTATACATCAACAGGGGAATCACAGGGGACCGTAAAACTGTTTATATGATTAAAAAAATAATACATAGGATACCAATGTTGAATATGCATGTGTAATAAAAGAAGGCAATATTTCAGTTTTTCACTGACGATTTTCAAATTGTTGACAATTTTAACTCAGTTGAATTACCATGTTTCATTTTTGTTCCTTTCCACATTCGTTACTTTTCACCAGAAAGCAATGGAGATTTTCCCGCCTTAATAAATAGTCACTGCACACATTTATCGAAACTAACATGTACTCTGCATTTTCTTCTGCATATGTTTCTAGAGAAGTTCCGAAAATTTTTGTTTATTTCCAGAAATTTCTTATTGTAATATATAACCGACCCAGTGCACGTGGCGTGGCAATTTGTGAAAATCGTCAGTTCGATGACAAGCTTAGGTACAAAAATGTGATTTTATTGAAAATAAATGAATGTGGAAAGAAACAACGCAAGCAGTTAGACGTTCAATAAATTGCGTTAAAATGTCAATAAATTGAAAATCGACGATCGAAACCTGAAACCCTTCACTGACATCATAGCTGACGCTCTCGATCTTGGCCTTTGAATATAAGAACAATTTGTAAAGGCCTCTGTGGTTGGTTCTTCTTAGCACAAAAAATACAGCTAAGATGTGTCAGTGGTTCGTAGACACAAATGGACGTATAAATCACCTCAAAGTGAAGATAAAACCTGAAATGATTGCCAGATTAAGGTTTATTCTAATGAGTATAAATAGAACATGTCTCCATTGTGATATTGTCACATGCTAGAATAAAATCGGTATTTCCCAACAAATTTACCCAATATTAAAATTGTTGTCCATTTTTTTTTGACAGCATAAAAGTCATATAGAAACATATAGAAGAATCTGCCTATCCTCCCTTTTAAAAGGTACAACCAACATCTAAGTTTAATAGATTAAAGCTGAGCTCTGGGGTCCAAGCCATGTGGTTCAAAGTTAGATTAAAGCTGAACTCTGGGGTCCAAGCCATGTGGTTCAATGTTAGATTAAAACTGAACTCTGTGGTCCAAGCCATGTGATTCAAAGTTAGATTAAAGCTGAACTCTGGGGTCCAAGCCATGTGGTTCAAAGTTAGATTAAAGCTGAACTCTGGGGTCCAAGCCATGTGGTTCAGAGTTAGATTAAAGCTGAACTCGGGGGTCCAAGCCATGTGGTTCAATGTTAGATTAAAACTGAACTCTGTGGTCCAAGCCATGTGATTCAAAACATCGACATCACTGGGAAACTCAAAGAACTAGTAATTTTATGTGATCCTTTTGGTTCAAAGATTAAAATAGTTTGTAATAGGACAGTTTTAAAACTTGTTTATAAAACCAGAAATATACATCTAATTGTATATTGTGGTATGTGAAGATTCAGCATATATCCAGTTAGGAGAGGGGAGAGATTGTATTACATTGACCTATTTAACCCCGCCATATTTGTGTGTCTGTCTTAAGCCAGGACATGGGTTTCCGACGTCATATGTCATATGTCTTTTATCCCAATGATTGAAGGTGAGAGTCGATTATTTGTTTTGTTGATGTTTGTGGAATTGTTGGCCATCGCTATTTAAACTTTTTTTTCATAATTCTATATTCAATAAGATAACGCAATAAGAAATACAAGTATTCGAAAGCCTCTACGTTTATGGTGTAAACCACTAATTAATTTCTTGAACATTTTCTATTAAATTTGTGTTTTTTCGAGCCTACCTGGCTATCTTAAGTTTAACCTTTCCAAGACCATATATTTTCTGAAACGTACATGATTCCTCTACGTTCTGTCAAAATTTCAGGGCATGTTTGAAATCTTGTATTGAAATGCCAGGCTACGGAAAACATCTACTCTAAAAATAGCTCGGTCATCCCCCAGAAATTCAGTATGTATAGGTCATGCATCAAATCCTCCTCCATAGAGGTATTGAAATACAACTAAATCCATCAAATATGGGCTCAAAATAATCCCTATATATTTAACTTCAATTATCAATTTTAATTATTCGAATTCATTCAGTAGTTTTCACAATACTACAAAGTGAAAGGAACTTTTTTCTTTAAAAGGGACTATTTTCGTAGATGTGCTAAGCTCTGATTGGTGAATTAGTGGTTTGACACCTTATTGTGAAAGCCTATAAATACAGATTTATAATATCCCATGCATATATAGCTCTGGACAGATAATCGAGACAAAATAGTTCTTACATACTCATTAGAATAAATCGATGATCTATTGATTTTCTTGAGGTCGTCGTGGTTGTCATCGTATGGTGGTTAGATTTACATCTACCTGTGTAATCAATACCTATCACCATTTAAGTTGTGAGGTCGAATACCGCTCATGGCGAGATGTACTCGATACAACTTTATGTGATCAAGTTTGTCAGTGACTTGTTGAAGGTCGGTGGTTTTCTTCAGGTATATTCTGGTTTCCTCCACCAATAAAACTGACTACCACGATATAACTAAAATATTGTTGAAAGTGGCGTTAAACGCCACAACCATAACCCTATTGTTTTTACTTGGAAGGCTGTTACAAGGTTCTTTTTCTTCAGTAAGAGTCCAGTTTGGGGTATACATCACAAATTCAAGCAGTTTTAATATATCTTTCTGTTTCCCTTTTGTGTCAAGGTATGCTGTGAAAAATTTCTCCGATGTTATGCATGCAGAATGAAGTCGTTCACAAAAGGCGTTACACACAGATATTTAAAGGCGTGTCCATGTGTTACACACAGAGTGTAAATTAAAGGCGTGTCCATGGGTTACACACAGGGTGTGAATTAAAGGCGTGTCCATGTGTTACACACAGAGTGTAAATTAAAGGCGTTTCCACATGTTACACACAGAGTGTAAAATGGTTTTATATTTAAAGAGATGAAAAAACAACTTAATTGTTTGGTTAAAGGTTCTACAAAAAAGTAAGTATCAATCGTGTTCATTGGAGCGTGATGGATGAAGCGAACACGACTTTAAATATGTCGACAAAATGTCGGCAAGATTGGTATATTATATAAACCATAATGTAGAAGATTCATGCATGTGATATGTTCCCTAATTTTCGATAAAAAATATATTCAGTTCTTTTTGTCAAATTAAAAGTTAAATTTTGAATTATTTTATGCCACCAATTTAGTAAGATACATGTGTATATATATTTAGATACATGTATTATGTTTTCGTCGAGGGATGTATTTGTTTTAGGTTCACAGATGTGGTTTATGGTTTATAAATGATATTCAAGCATTTCATTTTAATATATTCTCCCAACCTTTGACCTGTTCATTCGCTTCTTATCATCTTCACATCTCTATAAATAGCCAAGTAGTAGTGGGAGTGCCATACTTAATTTGTATGTGCTTAAAGGAGAACTCGAATGCTTCAACCTCTATATACTTCATTCATACGCGTTTCTCCTATGTAGATTATTACAGCATGCATCCTCTCCATCAGATTGTAACCCACTATGTTTATTGTCATAAAGATCTTATTCTTCGATGTACCTACTCATGCTTTATGCCATCATGGTACTGCACTGATAAACCATACTCCAATGAAAACAGCTCGTTTAAATGTTTGAGTCGATGGATCTATTCATGTTGTCTTTATGCCATCATGGTACTGCACTGATAAACCATACTCCAATGAAAACAACTCGTGTAGATGTTTCAATCGATGAATCTACTCATGTAGTCGTAATGTCATCATGGTACTGCACTGATAACCCATACTCCAATGAAAACAGCTTGTGTAGATTTTTGAGTCGATGAATCTACTCATGTTGTCTTTAGTCCACCATGATACTGCACTGATAAACCATATTCCAATGAAAACAGTTTGTGTAGATTTTAAGTCGATGGATCTACACATGTTGCCGTTATCTTTTTGTGGTACTAGGCTCATACACGTTGGTCAATCCCAGAAAAGTCGTGTAGAATTTATTCTTTGATTGTTGCCTCAGGCAGTGTATATGCCATCATGGCACGTGTCGCACAAATTATTCAAATGAACTAAAACGTAGATTTAATGCTCTTAATTTTCGCTCCACCGTGGTAAAGCAGTCCTAACCTACACGAATATCCAACTAAAACAAAATTCGCGTAGATAATGTTCTCCTGATAATCGACTCGTTTAGTTTAGTATCCCTCGTACGACCGACATAGTACTGCTCTACATTCCAAAGAGTGGATTTTGTGTTGATTATGTTTGCCGATTTATTGACTCGTGTATCCTCTATTTCAACGTAATAATGCACCGATAAAGCATACGTTAACGAAATCATATCGTGCATATTTTATTACCGCATTATCGGCCCATGCAGTCTATTTCAATATGGTATTCTATTGAAGCGACAGAAACATTTCGTGTATTTTATATTTGTCCATATATCTGGCCATAGAGTCTGTGGTCCATCATGCTGCTACATTCATCATGTTTATGCGATTTCGTTTAGAAATTATCATCGGATTATCGGCTCATATCATACTACATTCATAAATTATAATCAAACAAAAAGAGTTCTTGTAGATTTTATCCTCTGATTATCGGCTCATAAGCTTTATTCCTATGATAACTTTTGACGTAAGAATATCGGCGCCAAGTATATACCTATGATAACTTTTGACGTAAGAATATCGGCGTCAAGTATATACCTATGATAACTTTTGACGTAAGAATATCGGCGCCAAGTATATACCTATGATAACTTTTGACGTAAGAATATCGGCGTCAAGTATATACCTATGATAACTTTTGACGTAAGAATATCGGCGCCAAGTATATACCTATGATAACTTTTGACGTAAGAATATCGGCGCCAAGTATATACCTATGATAACTTTTGACGTAAGAATATCGGCGCCAAGTATATACCTATGATAACTTTTGACGTAAGAATATCGGCGCCAAGTATATACCTATGATAACTTTTGACGTAAGAATATCGGCGTCAAGTATATACCTATGATAACTTTTGACGTAAGAATATCGGCGCCAAGTATATACCTATGATAACTTTTGACGTAAGAATATCGGCGCCAAGTATATACCTATGATAACTTTTGACGTAAGAATATCGGCGTCAAGTATATACCTATGATAACTTTTGACGTAAGAATATCGGCGTCAAGTATATACCTATGATAACTTTTGACGTAAGAATATCGGCGCCAAGTATATACCTATGATAACTTTTGACGTAAGAATATCGGCGCCAAGTATATACCTATGATAACTTTTGACGTAAGAATATCGGCGCCAAGTATATACCTATGATAACTTTTGACGTAAGAATATCGGCGCCAAGTATATACCTATGATAACTTTTGACGTAAGAATATCGGCGCCAAGTATATACCTATGATAACTTTTGACGTAAGAATATCGGCGCCAAGTATATACCTATGATAACTTTTGACGTAAGAATATCGGCGCCAAGTATATACCTATGATAACTTTTGACGTAAGAATATCGGCGCCAAGTATATACCTATGATAACTTTTGACGTAAGAATATCGGCGCCAAGTATATACCTATGATAACTTTTGACGTAAGAATATCGGCGCCAAGTATATACCTATGATAACTTTTGACGTAAGAATATCGGCGCCAAGTATATACCTATGATAACTTTTGACGTAAGAATATCGGCGTCAAGTATATACCTATGATAACTTTTGACGTAAGAATATCGGCGCCAAGTATATACCTATGATAACTTTTGACGTAAGAATATCGGCGCCAAGTATATACCTATGATAACTTTTGACGTAAGAATATCGGCGCCAAGTATATACCTATGATAACTTTTGACGTAAGAATATCGGCGCCAAGTATATACCTATGATAACTTTTGACGTAAGAATATCGGCGCCAAGTATATACCTATGATAACTTTTGACGTAAGAATATCGGCGCCAAGTATATACCTATGATAACTTTTGACGTAAGAATATCGGCGCCAAGTATATACCTATGATAACTTTTGACGTAAGAATATCGGCGCCAAGTATATACCTATGATAACTTTTGACGTAAGAATATCGGCGTCAAGTATATACCTATGATAACTTTTGACGTAAGAATATCGGCGCCAAGTATATACCTATGATAACTTTTGACGTAAGAATATCGGCGCCAAGTATATACCTATGATAACTTTTGACGTAAGAATATCGGCGCCAAGTATATACCTATGATAACTTTTGACGTAAGAATATCGGCGCCAAGTATATACCTATGATAACTTTTGACGTAAGAATATCGGCGCCAAGTATATACCTATGATAACTTTTGACGTAAGAATATCGGCGCCAAGTATATACCTATGATAACTTTTGACGTAAGAATATCGGCGCCAAGTATATACCTATGATAACTTTTGACGTAAGAATATCGGCGCCAAGTATATACCTATGATAACTTTTGACGTAAGAATATCGGCACCAAGTATATACCTATGATAACTTTTGACGTAAGAATATCGGCGTCAAGTATATACCTATGATAACTTTTGACGTAAGAATATCGGCGCCAAGTATATACCTATGATAACTTTTGACGTAAGAATATCGGCGCCAAGTATATACCTATGATAACTTTTGACGTAAGAATATCGGCGCCAAGTATATACCTATGATAACTTTTGACGTAAGAATATCGGCGCCAAGTATATACCTATGATAACTTTTGACGTAAGAATATCGGCGCCAAGTATATACCTATGATAACTTTTGACGTAAGAATATCGGCGCCATGTATATACCTATGATAACTTTTGACGTAAGAATATCGGCGCCAAGTATATACCTATGATAACTTTTGACGTAAGAATATCGGCGCCAAGTATATACCTATGATAACTTTTGACGTAAGAATATCGGCGTCAAGTATATACCTATGATAACTTTTGACGTAAGAATATCGGCGCCAAGTATATACCTATGATAACTTTTGACGTAAGAATATCGGCGCCAAGTATATACCTATGATAACTTTTGACGTAAGAATATCGGCGCCAAGTATATACCTATGATAACTTTTGACGTAAGAATATCGGCGCCAAGTATATACCTATGATAACTTTTGACGTAAGAATATCGGCGCCAAGTATATACCTATGATAACTTTTGACGTAAGAATATCGGCGCCAAGTATATACCTATGATAACTTTTGACGTAAGAATATCGGCGCCAAGTATATACCTATGATAACTTTTGACGTAAGAATATCGGCGCCAAGTATATACCTATGATAACTTTTGACGTAAGAATATCGGCGCCAAGTATATACCTATGATAACTTTTGACGTAAGAATATCGGCGCCAAGTATATACCTATGATAACTTTTGACGTAAGAATATCGGCGCCAAGTATATACCTATGATAACTTTTGACGTAAGAATATCGGCGCCAAGTATATACCTATGATAACTTTTGACGTAAGAATATCGGCGCCAAGTATATACCAGCTATATATCTAATGTATACAGTGCTACAATCAACCTCCAGTTCATCTTGAAGACTTTAGTGTCGTAGTTTTATGATTTTACATATCTATCATCTACTCCCTTCCAAGACATTTATTTACTTGTGTTTGTATCGATTACCTTATGTAAGTGAGTGATGTCTAAGAGAACATTTGTCAGTTATAGCATGAGCGAGTGCTGTTTAAAGAGAAGCGAATATTTGTCAGTTATATCATGAGCGAGTGCTGTTTAAAGAGAAGGGAATATTTGTCAGTTATATCATGAGCGAGTGCTGTTTAAAGAGAAGCGAATATTTATCAGCTATATCATGAACAAGTATATACTCTGTTTAAAGCCAAGAGAATGTTTGTCAGCTAAATCATGAGCGAGTGCTGTTTAACGAGAAGAGAACATGTGTCAGTTATATCATGAGCGAGTGCTGTTTATAGAGAAGGGAATATTTGTCAGTTATATCATGAGCGAGTGCTGTTTAAAGAGAAGCGAATATTTGTCAGTTATATCATGAGCGAGCGCTGTTTAAAGAGAAGCGAATATTTGTCAGTTATATCATGAGCGAGTGCTGTTTAAAGAGAAGGGAATATTTGTCAGCTATATCATGAGCGAGTGCTGTTTAAAGAGAAGCGAATATTTGTGAGTTATATCATGAGCGAGTGCTGTTTAAAGAGAGCGAATATTTGTCAGTTATATCATGAGCGAGTGCTGTTTAAAGGGAATATTTGTCAGCTATATCATGAGCGAGTGCTGTTTAAAGAGAAGGGAATATTTGTCAGCTATATCATGAGCGAGTGCTGTTTAAAGAGAAGCGAATATTTATCAGCTATATCATGAACGAGTGCTGTTTATAGAGAAGGGAATATTTGTCAGTTATATCATGAGCGATTGCTGTTTAAACAGAAACGAATATTTGTCAGCTATATCATGAACAAGTATATACTCTGTTTAAAGCCAAGAGAATGTTTGTCAGCTAAATCATGAGCGAGTGCTGTTTAAAGAGAAGAGAACATGTGTCAGTTATATCATGAGCGAGTGCTGTTTATAGAGAAGGGAATATTTGTCAGTTATATCATGAGCGAGTGCTGTTTATAGAGAAGGGAATATTTGTCAGTTATATCATGAGCGAGTGCTGTTTGTAGAGAAGGGAATATTTGTCAGTTATATCATGAGCGAGTGCTGTTTATAGAGAAGGGAATATTTGTCAGTTATATCATGAGCGAGTGCTGTTTATAGAGATGGGAATATTTGTCCGTTATATCATGAGCGAGTGCTGTTTAAAGGGAAGCAAATATTTGTCCGTTATATCATGAACGAGTGCTGTTTATAGAGAAGGGAATATTTGTCAGTTATATCATGAGCGATTGCTGTTTAAACAGAAACGAATATTTGTCAGCTATATCATGAACAAGTATATACTTTGTTTAAAGCCAAGAGAATGTTTGTCAGCTAAATCATGAGCGAGTGCTGTTTAAAGAGAAGAGAACATGTGTCAGTTATATCATGAGCGAGTGCTGTTTATAGAGAAGGGAATATTTGTCAGTTATATCATGAGCGAGTGCTGTTTATAGAGAAGGGAATATTTGTCAGTTATATCATGAGCGAGTGCTGTTTAAAGAGAAGCGAATATTTGTCCGTTATATCATGAGCGAGTGCTGTTTATAGAGATGGGAATATTTGTCCGTTATATCATGAGCGAGTGCTGTTTAAAGGGAAGCAAATATTTGTCCGTTATATCATGAGCGAGTGCTGTTTATAGAGAAGGGAATATTTGTCAGTTATATCATGAGCGAGTGCTGTTTAAAGGGAATATTTGTCAGTTATATCATGAGCGAGTGCTGTTTAAAGGGAATATTTGTCAGTTATATCATGAGCGAGTGCTGTTTATAGAGAAGGGAATATTTGTTAGTTATATCATGAGCGAGTGCTGTTTATAGAGAAGGGAATATTTGTTAGTTATATCATGAGCGAGTGCTGTTTATAGAGAAGGGAATATTTGTTAGTTATATCATGAGCGAGTGCTGTTTAAAGAAAAGAGAACAATTCATTAGTAAATATATGTACATACATAGATACAAGTAAAGTGTAATTTGTACGTACAGCCTTCAATTTTCATTTCGATTAGAACAATGATACCAATAGTATCATTTTATTTGATATGCAATTAAAAGAAGTAGAAATCCCGTCGGTGCCTCATACTTTGAAAATGTCGTGTGTCTTACACCAACAGGACGATGTATTGCAGCTCCAAACGTATGTATCGGTGGTGTAATTTTAGCGTGCCCGCTTTGAGTGCGGTAGATCCTGGTTTCAAGCCCCGGTCCGGTCAAACCAAAGAGTATGACATTTTGTGAATAGAAACGTACTCCGCTGCGAGTCAACCAATTAATTTGATGGGGGCGCCAGCTGAGTGTGTAGAACGAATCGTGTGTTACGAATGCTATTGAATCCTACGCGCTCATTGCTTCAAATTTTGTTCACCATCTTGGTGCAATGCATAGTGTACTTGCTGCGAGTGAGGATGATTAACATCTCATGCGAATCATACAAGTTGTATATACTGTTTATTATGCAGCATTAAATGTATGTGGAACGGAAAAGTCACCTTGATTAGAGACTACACAATGTATTTCATTGTCAATTGTGGACCCTATGCTGGACTTGTCCCAACATACACCAGTGAAGCCCTCCATTATGGTCTGTTCTGACCAGTACTAATCTTACCATTGAACAAAAAGAAGCTGAATAGATCTAGGACATATGGTTGTTGTTGTTTTAGGTAGAATGGACTCGCCAACGTTCAAGTATAAATGTCACGTGTGCCTATATACACATCAATCAAAATGAGGCACACATGTCACGTGTGGCTATATACACACCAATCAAAATGATGCACACAGTTGGTTTAGTGACGGTGGCATAACTTCTTTCAAATTTGCTCTACAAATACAATATAATATTTTAATGATAATTTTCCATTTTGCAAACTTGTACATTTGCTTTATTGAAGCATGTGATTTTCAAATGAGTAAACATGAAAATATATATTGTATGCTTGAGTAAACAATGGTCAACAAATTGAGTTTGCAAACTTGAAAATATAAGGCTAATTTTTCTGCATGGACAAATTTTTCTTATAATGTTAAAATAATTACTTCAAGTTTGTTTTAATATATTTAATTTTAAGAGGTCTTGTTAAATATAATTTTTACTTACATGAAATTGTTCCCTGATCATGAAAACCAATATCACATGTATGAAAATTTGGTTTGTATAATTATTAAGTACATTTCACAGAAATCAATGCATATTAATATATTTAAAAAAAAACAACATTGGAATTAATTCTTTTTGGCTATGATGTCTATATAATTCTTTACATTACATTACAAATGTGAAGAAATGTAGAAATCTTGTTTCACGGAAATGTACTTAAATTTAAATGCTCTCAAGACAATATGTAATTCTAATTTTTTTATTTTCTGTATTCTTGATCAGAAATTGTGTATTCCCAAATGTCCCTCCATTTCCTGGTATTGAAGATTTTCAAGGGAGACTACTCCATAGCAGAGATTACAGACGTGCTGAAGATTTCACTGGGCAGACGGTTGCTGTTATAGGTTCGTCATATTCAGGAAAAGATGTTGCTCGTCAGCTTTCAGAAACTGCTAATAAGGTAAATGTGAAATAAAACGACCAAAGACATATTAACGAAATAAATTTCACGATGTGTTTATGGTGTTAAACGCCACTTTCAACAATATTTCCGTTATATCGTGGTGATCAGTTTTATTGATGGAGGAAACCGGAATACCCGAAGAAAACCACCGACCTGTGGCAAGTCAGTGACAAACTATCACATATTGTTGTATCGAGTACACCTCGCTTGAGCGGGATTCGTACTCGCAACGTTAGTGATGATAGGCACTGATTGCATAAGTAGTTCAACTACCATGCGATCACGACAGCGACAAATTTCAGGTTAAGCAGCATTGACACCCTATTAGTAATAGTAATAGTATCTAGAATCTGTTTCAAATCACCTCCCCAAAAAGGGTCGAGTTGGACGAAGCAAAAGTAGAAATCCCGTCGGTGCCTCATACATTGAGAATGTCATACTTCTTACACCAAAAGAACGATATATAGCAGCTCCAAACATCAGTATCAGTAGTGTAATTGTAGCGTGTCCGCATCGAGTGCGATAGATCGTGGTATCAAGCCGCGATCCTGTCAAACCAAAGACTATGATATTGGCATTTGCTGCTTCTCTGGCCAAGAATAGGAGGACGAGCAAAGACTGGTCAGCTCGAAATAAGGATAATGTGTTCGAATGGAGTGACATGTCTACCCGCGGACTTTTGTTTCAGTGAACTAGAACTATAAATAATATCCAAATATGAGGGTTGGTCAATTACTAACCGGACATCAGCATCATCTCTCTGAATTAAACTTATTCTCGCCATAATATATCTGAAAGATTATTCATTTGGCGTTAACAACAATCACTCACTGACTAATATCATAAGAAACAATATTTTGAAGCCAAAAACTTGTTGGTTGGGAACCAGGATGATGTGTCCGTATGAAGACCTGGCTAACTGTGTACGGAGCGTTGCTTCAGTATGCCAATTGTTGTAGGAAACCGGAGGACCCGGAGAAAACCACCGACCTGTCGTAAGTCACTGACAAACTTTATCACATAATGTTGTACATCTCACCCTGTCAGTGGGCATAGGCACTGATTGCATTAGTACTTATAAATCCAACTACCATGCGATCACGGCCACGACGGCCCCTTAATATACTTATAGATAAAAATGTGTTTAACAATGCATGTATTTGATATATTGTAGGTTTATCTGACACATATAGACCAGCCATTAACAACGGTCTATGATAATGTTAACGTTATTGAGAAAAACTTTGCTATTAAATCGCTCAATGCATCATCGATGATTCTTGAAAACGACGAAGAAATAGATCTTGATGCTATGGTTATGTGTACCGGTTATAAGTACAAGTTCCCCTTTCTCTCAGAAGAAATCATCAGCACTGAAGGTGAACACGTGACACCTTTATATAAACACGTCCTTCACTTAAACTACCACTCCTTGATGGTGATCAGCGTCCTTAGAAACGTAGCCCTGTATCCGACTTCATTTAACCAGGCTAAATTTGCAAGATCCGTAATAGATGGCATTGCAGATCTTCCAACTAAACCGGAAATGGAACAAGACATCTCGAATGAAATTCAATTCAGGCGAGATAACAATCTTGTTGGTCCACTGTGGCACTATATGGATTCGCTACAATGGCAGTATGATAGAGACTTAGCTAAAGTAGGAAAATTTGAACCAATATCAGACATACTTCATGCTTATTGGAACTTTGTAGAAAGTCACAGAGAGAAGGATTTCTGCAATTATTGGAAATATGATTACGTAATGACAGAAGATAATACACTCGAAGCCCTTAAAAGAGAGGAATACTTAGAGGAAGTGAATATACCCAATAGAATGGTTTTATGAACATTTGGAATTTTAGGACCTTTTTATGAACAATGCATAATGTTTATAGTCTTAATCTACATTTCCATAATATATTTCATTTACTATATGATGTAATCTTCAATGACGTACATGTGTTGGTTGTTTTTGTCTCATGTTAAGACAAAAACATCATATGAAATTTATTGCCGTTAAGGACGAAATACCCTCATACAGAATACAATCTCTTATAGTATGCCTCTGACTAAAGAAGTGAGGATTCGTTCGAATCCATTTTCATGGCATTTCATTCATTCAATGTCGCATTAACATCCATTTTTGGCTTATATGTAAAACAAAAACATTATATTAATGTTAAGCACCAAATACGCTCATACCAAAGACATTCTCTTATAGTATGCCTCTGACCAAAGAAGCAGGGATTCTTTTGAATTCATTTTTATCATTTCATTTATTTAATGTGGCATAAACATCCATTCTTGGCTCATTGTAAAACTTCGGTTAAGCAGGAAATACACTCATACAAAATACATTCTCTTATAGCATGCCTCTGTCCAAAGAAGCAAGAATTCTTACAATACATTCTCTTATAGTATGCCTCTGACCAAAGAAGCAAGTATTCTTACAATACATTTTTGCCATTTCATTCACTTAATGTGGCATTAACAGCCATACATGTTTATGTGTTAACATTGTGTTGTACCATTCTTTAATGTACACATTGACTTAAACACCTTGCAGTTTGGAAGTCAAATTTATAATATTGACACAAATAGGCATGCATTCATTACTGTACAGACATATATTAAGGAAACATGTCGCTTTTCTTTCCGCTGATTATCGTGAATGTAATCAGGTGACAATTGGTTTGTGGCTGACCTGGTGTGAATTAGTAAATGTTGCAATACACACATGTAAGCACTTTATGTTAAAATTCTTACTGAATAAATAATGATATTGTTATATATTTTGAAACTAAATTTTAAAAGATCCTACCTTTACCGAATTAATTATCCCACTACATTGTATAACAATTATTGATTTTCTTCATTCTAGTGTGTTCTATATACTAGTCCAATTATTGTAAAGGTCTGTTCGATTTGTCATTTGGCAAATATCAAATTGTGTTGCACTCATATATTTCATGTTGTTGGTTTTTTTGGGTTTTTTTTCTAATTATTAAGAAAAACTGTATCTTTTGTGTATTTATGTTCAACTGTATCTGTATATTGTTCATATAAAGGAGAAGATGTTCTAAGTTGGAAAACTTGTATCTGATCCTTTTGTCATGTTTTTGGACAATACAATATGTTTAAACTAACATTGTGTTGTAAAAGATGTAATGAAATAAATGTTGAAACAAGAACAATATATGTTGAGGTCATTTACACCCATTACCATAGAGAAGCTGTCGTGGCCGCTATCGACATAGTATCGTATGGTAGGTGGTGTTACACCTGCATAAAATGTCTTTTTTTTTTTTATTTCCCATGTGGCATGACATATCCGATACACCTTTATTTGGTACAGTGTGTCAGTGACCAACGACAGTGGTTTTCTCAGATTTCTCCTGTGTCTGCTACCAATAACACTGATCACCACGACATAATTGAAATATTGTTGAAAGTGGCGTTAAGCACCACGACCCTAACCCTGACATCTTGATATATTTCATATTCAATATTAAGGCTGAATATTTTGTGAATCCTGTACCTGTTTAGGTGTATGAACACCATAATGTGACTTCCTTATAGCTGTGCCCTATCTAAAGGTCTGATGGTCTAAACGTTGAAAAAAGAGTCGGATTGGATAATTTTACAGTACGAGTACTCTGGAGAGTTTTATGATGGTGAGGCCCGGTGTCTGGGAAGGGTAATCTGTATAGTGTTTGGCATAATATCAATAAGTCTCAAATTAAACCCAGCCAAGGAAAACGTTCATTCGCAAGTTAAATTTAAGATATGTTTGCAATTAAGGTAGCACTATACAAAGATTTTTTTCCTCCAATCTTCCATCTGAAAACAGCTGTAACTTTCTTAATATTGAATCAAAATTAACACATGAGGTACCATTTGAAAGAAGAAAGATATATCTTTCCACTGATTATAATATTATGATTATGCAACAATTACATTACTTGCAATAAAAGATTATTATTACTAATTATTATGCAATTAGTTGCAAAATCTTGATGTGTGCACTTGACCAAAACTAGCTCTCATGTTTATTCAAATGGTAAAACATTTTACAGCATGACCTCCAAAACCGTGTCTCAGATTTTTCCTGTGATGTTTCAATCTCTCTTAAAGCCCCAGTATGTGTATACAGCCTGACTTCACAAGATTTTACCAACTTTAATTGTGTGTAGAATTTGTTCTATTAATTCTATCAGAAATCCGAGACACGGTTTTGCAGATAATAGGTCTAAGAACAACATATACCAAAACCAAGCCTCTAGGGGTACCAATGCAGGAGCTAATTTCATTCAAAGTCGACATTTTATGTCAAAAATTGTAATGGAAACATCCCAAAAGTTGTAATTTTCCTCTTGGTACCCCATTTTCTTGAATAAAGGTTACAAATGTGCCATGGGAACACTTCCGGATTGACCTTGAATCATAAATCAACAATGATTTGACCAGAAAGATAGCATTTCTTCACACAAACTCTAAATATAGCTGGAAAATGCACACCCTGTGCAGTAAACACATGAAATTGCCGGGAGAAGTTATATCACTCTGCATGACCTAGCTTGAGGTTAACTGCCTACTGATAAGGTCAAAACTCCACCTCCACTGACCAGACGTGAACCACTAATTATAACAGGAATTACCTGGAACCTTGGTTTGCTCATTATGTGTATTCTTCCCTTTTAGTTGAATTTTACTAAATGAAAATTATACATTAGATATTTTGAAATAAATTCCATTGCAAATAACTAATTTATTTCTTTTGGTATTGATGAAAAGTTAGCTACATCCATGCTGCTTTCCCCTTCATTTAATGGAATCTTCTCTTATCTCAAGTATTACTGGTCAGTGGTCATAAAACTCAAATTATCCAATAGATAAACAATTAATGACCACCCACTTGTTTTTATCATCTCTGATTCAAGCACATGTGTTTGTTTACAAAACTAACTAACAGAACTAATGCTCATTAATGGTACATCATATCTGAATTATTTTTTCACCTGTGTATGAAGAATATTATAATAAAATAAAAATTGATTAGAAAAAATTTTGATGAAAAAATATCAATTTTTGTATAGTGCTACCTTAAAGGGGCATTATCTGCCAAATCGTAAATTTTTGTTACCCGTTAAACCTATCGGATATGATTGATGCCTTAATAAAACGTGTTTCCGTAACTTATAAATGTTATGAAATGCACGCGCATCGAGAAAAAATCGTGCAACTGCTCGTGTTTTGAGATCGATCAAGAGATCGACATTGTTTGCGGAGTTTTTCGAATCGTCATTAAATCAGTACAACAATGCACTTATTTTTTGTGAATCTACTTTTAGTCGGTGTTAATTACGGACAAAGAACCATGCAAGTTTGCAGTTAATAAGCGACAAAATACAAATTATTCGTTTTACCTGTCACTAGATACGATAACGTAACTCTCAGTCCGCTTTTGCCCCCTAACTGCAGCACATGCGGAATGAGGGTTACGTTATCGTATCTAACCTGTCACTAGTAAGGTCAGTTGCATACGGAAAAAGCGAGGTCAAATTATTAGCTTGCAAGGAAATAACTAATCGATGGTAATTTTCGTTCTCAAAAGGCGAAAAGTGGTACGATAAGCTGTTTAATGTGAAATATTTACCTTTATTTCATCATTTTAAAGCTATTTTACCAATTTCCAAACCATATTATTTTTTTGGTCAAAATCGTAGCTAATGCCCTTTTAATTAAGACACTAAAATTGTATATGAATAACTAAATCATGACCATGACTGCATTTACATAACTATTTTTGAAATGATTACGTATTGGTTTTCTTGTAAGCTCGAAATAAAAGAGTTCATACAATGACAATAGTTAGTTGGAATGTTGCAACTCAATCATTTAGGAAATCAGAGGTTGCTTTATCAGGATTAGACTAAATACGAAACGGTTCTGCTAATATCAGCATAAATACCCGGTCGTCCCATTATCGAAAGACTTTCTCAATAGTGATTTGGAGAGGGGGGGGGGGGGGGGAGTATATTTATTTCGTCAAATTTTATAGAAGCAAATATTTAGATCTGTTAGATGCAAAAAATTATTAGTAATAAAAGGAAATTGTTTTTAAAATTGGAAAGAATTGCTGTTTTATTATGAAAACCCCTTCACCCAGAGGCCCTAGAAAACATACCCCCTTCACCCAGACGCCCTAGAACATATCTCCTTCACCCAGACGCCCTAGAACATACCCCCTTCACCCAGACCCCCTAGAAGTTAAATTGTTGGTCCCTATTGATTATTACTAAAGTTCACTTTCTATTACCATTTCAATAACTAGATTATCACAAAGGGAGAGTTTATTGAAAATGGTGACTAATTTAGTATACACGGCCCATTTATTAACATTTAAGCGGACAGTTTGACCTTGTCACACACATTATGTATTCGGTGTAGGCTATTGTAACTAACGAAGTGCATTTATTTCAAAATTTTAATCCAAATCTAAACACAATAATCACGTCCTATTTAATATATTTATAATAAACCTTTCTCTACTGCAGGTTAAGCACATGTTTGACATGTGAACAATCGTGTAGAAGTTTGTACGTGAATAGCTTAGGATATTATACCAACATGTTAAATTGTCGTCTTCCCTGACCCACGAAAGGATTATAATGTCAAGGTATTATATTACCTTTAAATGCAAAGAAACATGATTATAGCAACGAAATCTGCCCGCTTTTTTGGAAGAAAATATTTTAATGCCCTAGCTGACTGAAAAAAAAATTAGATTTTGCATTGTAGCTGAAAAAAAATTTATGCTGTCTAGAAATTTTTTTTTGTGGAAAAATGTATTTCTGTTCCACATGATAGGAAAAAAATTGTGCTTTCCTTCTCATGAGAAAAAAATATTTTGACTGAGGAAGGTTCTGAAGAAAAAAATTACGAGCACAATGAAAATCCCAATCCCGTTCAATTCTTTATTTCCGTTGCAAATGTTTACATCATTTCGTTTTTTTTTTTCTGTTTATTTATATACAATTATGCTGTCTACCGACTTGCTTACATTCGAAATAATTTTTGTATTAAGCCCGGTATACACGATGCAAGTTTTGCATCCAAGTCTCCATTCAAGTTTTTTGATCGTGTATACCATACAAGAAACTTGAATCAAAAAACTTGAACGGACTTGGATGGAATAGAAATGCATCCTATTTTTTTTTCAACTTGGATGGAGATTGGCCAATCAGAAGACAGAATCCTTATCAGCATCAATTTGTGAATGTAAATAATAACAACTACACGTGTTGTGCAAAGATGGCGGGAAAAGAGGAAACTCCAACATGCAGGGAAAAGACAGTTACATGGACTAATGAAATGATTGAAGATCTAATAGACTTCATAGAAATACATCCCATCGTCGCCTTCGAAGCCATTTACGAGCCCATATTGACCTCTTTTTGGAGCTTAATCTCCTTCGCAGTACAATTGTACATAATAATGCAATACAAAGGGAAGCACACTCCTCTCCTCCCAGAAATGCCATTTTGTTTGTTGTATCTCCCGCCAAAACTTGTGTGTATTCATCAACATTTCTTGCATCGTGTATACACAAACTTGAATTCAAGTTTTCTTGATCCAAGTTTTCTTGAATGGAGAATCGGATGCAAAACTTGTATCGTGTATACCGGGCTTTACACTCGAAATGCACGATAAATTGGGCAGTACGTTATAATTATCTGCATGATAGAAACCACTGTTTGTTTGATAAAGTGCAAGCTTTCATATATAAACAGATATCTTATGGATGACCGAAGTTCGCCCTCGACTATAGCATTAGTTAGGATAATCTAACCGCAATCTTAATGTCGAGATAATAATCCAGGTATATTCTACACTTTTATTAGTTCAGTCTATATCAGATCCATATAGTTGTCATGACCTAGTGACCACATGCACTTGTCTCTAATCCAGGTCACCTTTGTACTATTCGTACAACACATTTATACATTGTGACATGTGAACTTAATTACGATCACATATCTAAAAAGTAGGACGACCACGAGCTGTTTAAAATTAGTCTTTTGCAATTAATAACGTCGAAGATTAGGGACATACCATTTAAATTTTTTTAGAGGGGGGGGGGGGGGGGGGGGGGGGGGGGGGGGGTAGGGTATGTTTTTTTTCTCTGGAACAGATTTATTTACACTCGAAACAAATTTGTTTATCCTTTTTATACATGTAACATCGTTTACATAGACTTCTTCAAATTTTACAAAATGCCATCTTTCGGGTCAAGATATGTCTTTTTTTCTATCACATTTGTGTCTACAGAAATTAAAAAATAAAGAAAACAACAACATACAATCTAAAGGTTTAATCAAGTTGAAAGTTGAAAATGCATTTTTTTTCTCTGAAAATGCAGAAATTTTTATAAAAGAAAGACAAAAAAAAGATGGTTGACAAACACTCCGGCTCATCCTAAACTGTACTCAATAACGACAGATGTTTATTTCACTATCTATACTTACCTGCATCAACTTTTTGCAATGTTCTCGGGTCGTCTTCAGCATTTGCCTGAATTCAAATTTCCCGCCTCAACAACCCATCCCTCAAAATACAAGCCTCGTTTTCAGTTTTTTTCGGGCAGCCATGCTATGTCTTCAGCAAAATGGTCCTGATATTTTACAACTATTTTGGAGTATATTAAATGATTTTTAGTTGAGAAAATACGTTTTTTTCTGAAGCAGAAACCTTTATTTACCCTTTTTATCGTTTATTTTATTTGGATTACGTATATATTACGTGATGTCAGCGGATTTCAAACTTTGTATAAAGTGTGATAAATTGGTTAATATTTTGGATGATCACGATGATTGTTACCGTCATCGTGTTTGTAATAGTGAATTTCCGTGCGAGATTTGTAAATCTTGGACATCGGAAAAACGTCAGTCGGTGGAACGTATGATTGACAAAGCTCGCTTGGCGGCTACCAAGAAACAGTCGAGATCGACTGATGTTGAGACTTGTCCTTCAAGTCCAATTTCAAGTCCTCTTACGGGGACACGACAATTTGTTGCTTCAAGCCTTCTTACGAGGGCCGACAACCAAAACAATCAAAGTCTTCTTACGGGGACAGTAACCACCCAAAGTCCTCTTACGGGGACAGGAGCCATACAAAGTCCTCTTGTGGGGACAGGGACCTTCCAAAGTAACTCCCCTGTAGGGGTTGGCAGTGTCCATGATATTCACGCATCTAATATCGACATTAATGCTCGGGCACGAACTGAAATGTCGTCTAATCCATTTATGTGGATGTTTAATATGCCAAATCAACAAGACTATTGGAAAGATTTTGTAGACAAGAGAGTTCAAGAGGCCCTTAATCGACTAGTGTGTCATGTACTGCAAACACGATGACGTCAACTTTCTCAAATGTCAGACGTAGGTTTGACAAGTTCTCCAATAATAATGATTATGAGGATGTCTCGGAAGACGAGTCCGAGTTTTCAGTTTTGGCTCGTAACCAGTCAGAGTCCAAGAGTGATAATGGGGATAATGAAAATCCAGACCAGAATTCAGTGGCTGGTACTTGCTCAGACCAAGTTTTTGTAGATCATGCAGATATTAACAATAATTTTGGCTACACTAACCTTATGTGTAAAGTAGCATCAGAACTTGGTATCACGGTTGATAGTGAAAAATCACAGGAGGTCCAGTACCAATCTGTCTCGGATCACTTGTCATGCGACAAGCAAAATAACTCCTCACCAAGATGTAGGCTTCCCTTAGATGGGGTGGTCTTGAATGCTTTACATTCAGTCAATAAGGAATTTGTGAATAAAGGTACCCTACGTACTTTCAAAGCCTCAGATGATGAGAAATTCCAGATTAGTAGTGATCATTTCAATCAATTCTGTACCCCTCCTCATTTAGATGAAAATGCAGAGGAAGGTTTGACAAGTTGCAATGTACAACAGGGTCAGAATAAAAATTTTGGATCTAAAAAATCACATTTTCATTTTAAGAACAGGGAATTGTTTTTACAAAACATAGAATTAAAAAAGATTGATTCTCAGTCTAGGCTTTTGTTGCGCCAAATAACATGGTGTCTTGCTAACTTCGTATATTGCCAAGGTTAATATTGATGATGATCGACTTGATGCATTAAAGGCTTTGCTTCAAGTTTTCAAAGCAATGTCTGATGTTACTGCTCGTATTGCAGTTAATTCTGTGAAATGTAGACGAATCTTGCATATTAAGGAGATGTCCTTTAAGAATAAGTCTACAGAAAACAAACTGAAACAATTATCTACCCTTGGTCTTAATTTATTTGCCGGCAAATTTTTTGATTTGCTTCATGACAGTGCTGAAAATATCCGTGATGCAAAGGAGACTCAGCATCTAAGAAAAATAAAAGTCGTTGACAAACAAGAGTCTAAGCCCTCAAACTTACATGTAGGGGCTAAACGCAAGGTTGTGGATGGTGATTACTCAGCTGACTCTGCTAAAAGATTCAAGTCCTCTGGTCCACATCAAAAACACAAATCAAACAACCATGACAGAAGGGGTCAAAGTTCAGTTTCTGACTCCTTTCAAAAAAAGGGACCACGACAGCTGGGGTTTCGTCCCCAGAAGTAAAAAGATTAATAAGTTATGTACAGTTAGCCCAGGATCAGACCCAGGTATGGTGTCATGTACAGAATTTTGTCGACAAATGGAAGCAGGTAACTTCCGATCCCTGGGTGTTGAAAATAGTAGAGGAAGGGTTGCGTCTAATATTTGTAAGCAAACCTCCAAAGTCCGGAGTGCGGATAACAAATTTGTTAAATATTGTACATATGTCAAATATTTTAGAAGAGGTAAAAAAATTATTAGGAAAAGGTGCTATAGAATTAGTACCACCAGGTCAGGAAGGCCAGGGTTTTTACAGCACCTTTTTCATTGTTCCAAAAAAAGACGGAGGTCTCCGCCCAATATTAAACTTGAAACCTCTCAATGTATACATGGAAAGATCTCATTTCAAGATGGAAACACTAAGATCAATCATTCAAGCCCTCCATGTGGGGGAGTGGGGGACCACCTTAGATCTGCGAGATGCATACCTACAAATTCCCATGTTTCCACCTCACAGGAAGTATCTGAGGTTTTGTGTACAGGGAGTTCATTACCAATTTCGAGCCATGCCCTTCGGCATCACAGTTGCACTAAGGGTTTTTACCAAACTAATGGCCGCAGTAGGTGGGCATCTCCGCAGTCAACACATTCACATTTTTATGTATCTGGACGATTGGCTAGTCAAAAATCAGATTCGAGAATTGTTACTTCATCAATTAAATCAAACAATACAACTTCTGGTAGATCTAGGATTGATAATCAATTTAGACAAATGCCATTTAGTGCCTTCACAGATAATTACCTATCTGGGTGCAGTTTTCAACCTGAACAAGGGGTTAGTTCTCCCCTCCGAGAACAGGTTTTTGGCAATCAACAAAGCAATTGCAGATATAATCTACAACCGCCAATGTCCAGCTTCCCATTTTTTACGACTGTTGGGACTCATGGCTTCATGCATAGATACAGTTCCATATGGCCGTTTACATATGCGCCCTATCCAAATATACCTTCTCTATTTTTGGCGCCCACATATAGATGGACTACATTTCAAAATTCCAGTTTTCCCCATACTAGCAACACACTTAATGTGGTGGCAACAAGAGAGGAATATTTTCAGAGGGGTACCCCTGCAGGGATATCCACACAACAAAGTTCTGTGGACAGATGCATCCAAGTGGGGTTGGGGTGCACACTTGGGCACTCATCAGGTGGCAGGTCAGTGGACGAAGGAATTGATCAATCATCATATCAATTGGCTAGAGATGAGAGCTGTATGGAATGCTTTGATAGAGTTTCAGGAGGAGATTCAGGGAGAGAATCTGCTTATCAGATGCGACAATGCCACAGTAGTGGCATATATAAACAAGCAAGGGGGAACCAAATCAATACCACTTTGTCTTCTTTTATGGGACATGATGCAGTGGTGTTTAAAACACAACATTCACATCCATGCAGCTCATATTCCAGGGAAAAAGAATTGTCTTGCAGACAAGTTGTCCCGGGGTCAGAAACTTGTGCGTTTAACAGAATGGGCACTCAAACCATCAATAGTTCAACATATTTTTCAAATAATGGGAACCCCAAACATAGATCTCTTTGCCACTCGTGCCAACTCTCAGCTTCCAGTGTTTTGCAGTCCTTATCCAGATCCCCTAGCATGGAAATGCGATGCACTGTCTGTGAATTGGGAGGGGATATTTGCATATGCATTTCCTCCCCCCATACTCATTCCCAAAGTCTTAATGAAAGTCAGACAAGAGAATTGCTTAATTCTTCTGGTAGCGCCCTTAGCTCCACATCAGTCTTGGTTTCCTCAACTTCTGGAGTTAATAGTGGATGTTCCTCTAAAACTACCAGTATTACACGACCTGTTGTCTCAGAACAGAGGTCTGTCATTACATCCAAATCCAAGAAGTCTAAATCTGGCAGTGTGGAAAATATCTGCAGATCAAAATCTTCAAAGCAGTTTTCTTCAAAAGCTTCCAAATATATGGAACAATCTATCAGATCCTCCACACGGAGACTGTATTCCGTTAGATGGGAAATATTTAGTAGCTGGTGTGCTGAAAGGCAAATCAGTCCCATTTCAGCTTCTGTAGGTAATGTTGCTGACTTTTTTGTTTATTTACATTCAGTTAAAAAGTGTAAAGTGGTTACTATTATAGGTTATAGATCAGCAATCAGTTCAAAACATAAAGGTTGGGGTGGTCGTTCAGTTAGCACTAATGGAGACCTTTCAAAATTAATCAAAGGTATTTTTAATTCAAATCCAATTTTGAAACCACTTCTCCCTAACTGGGATTTACCTTCGGTACTTTGGAGGTTATGTGATCCACCTTTTGAACCTCTTTTATCTTGTGATGTAAAATTTTTAACATGGAAAACAGTATTTTTAATTGCATTAGCAACAGCATCCAGGGTTAGTGAGTTACACGCATTATCTGTGAAAGATGGAAATTTGAGATATGAGAGACATGGCATTAGACTTTTGCCTAATTTACAATTTCTCAGTAAGACACAGCGTTTAAATAACCCATGGATTCCAATTTTCATTCCGTCTTTTCATAATTTTGCTACAGAGGCTAGAGATTTGTTACTTTGTCCACATAGGGCATTGAAAATGTATATTAAACGAACTGAATCTCAAAGGAAAGAGATTGATTCAGATAGCTTGTTTATTACATACCAAAAAGGAGTTTGTAGACCAGGTTCGAAAAATTCAGTGGCAAGATGGATCGTTTCTTTAATTAAGTGGGTGTATCAAGACACCAGCAAACATTTAAGTACAGTGCATGCTCATGATACAAGAAAACTTGCCACTTCTTGGACCTTGTTTAATGGAGTGTCCATAACTGAAATTATCAGAGCAGCTCATTGGGCATCTGAAAGTACTTTCACTTCATTCTACATGAAGGATGCGCCTACCAAAGGTGCAAGATTTGCTAGATCAGCTATATTGGAGACAGCCAAGAGGAAGTTTTAGGAGGTGGGTAAATGTTATTTTTAATTAGGCCTTCCCTCCTCCCTTGAATTCTACAAATTCGAGGTATTATGTATTGCAAAAAGTTGATGCAGGTAAGTATAGATAGTGAAATAAACTGTGCGTTTTTAAGTAAAACGCCTGTTTATGAAGTATCTATACTTACCTGCATCACCCGCCCTCCTCCCCTTACGGCCTTTTTTTTCCTAAAGTTGCCCTCACAACTGAAAACGAGGCTTATATTTTAAGGGAGGTAACCAATGGGTTGTTGAGGCGGGAAATTTGAATTCATGCAAATGCTGAAGACGACCCGAGAACATTGCAAAAAGTTGATGCAGGTAAGTATAGATACTTCATAAACAGGCGTTTTACTTAAAAAACGCACAGTTGATACCAATCTCACCACAAGCTGCAATAAAGCCAATACAATCTTCATGAAAAAGTTTTGTCTATATCCCGACTTGATTAATCGATCAAATCGATCATCGATCACTAATCGATCAGTTTTCGAACACTTATCGATTGATGAGTTTGGCGAATCGAACACTTATCGATCAAACTCTCTGAGGAGTTTGATCGATTAGTGATCGATTATTTTGATTAGATTTATTTGATCGATAAGTGATCGATACATGATCGATTATGATCAGTTCTGATTTGAAAAAATTAATATGAATAGGCTATGGGTTCATGTACATGTATATGCACATCATTAGCCATGCATAAAACATATTTCTTCACTCAAAACTGTAGATGTGCAAGATTCACATGGATTTTGGGGATTTCAGCTTGAAGATTTGCAGCAATTTTTAAAAATCAAACTCAACTTGTACTGTCAATTTATCCAGAAATGATATCAGTATATTATTAACTATCATCAGGATTAATTTGTAAATATCATAGGATCACACATGTAAGATTGTCAAAACATGTACATCTTTTTAATATATTACAAGAAAACCATTGAGTCCAACAGTTAAAGGTAGCCACATTTATAATTGTTATTATTATTCAATTTTTTAAATTGGTCTTTGATCTTCATCTTCAAATTGCAGTTAGATCCTTCTATTTGCAGTCAAAAAAAAGTTCCATCTGAAAAAATAAATAATAAAAAAGCTAAAAATATTACAATCTAATAATTGAGGGAACATTCTAATATTTTGCTACTGGTTATTTGCATAGGCAACTGTTAAATTATATTTAGCCTATCATATTGCTTGTATTACCGGTCAAGACACATACATTTTTTATGCTTCCATTGAAAATATAAAAAATCGAGAAAGCATCAGAGATGCAACAGCCGAGTTGCAAGTCAAAATCATTTGGTCTTGTTTTATAAATAAGTAAGAAACTAAAGAATAAATGTATGTATGATGAAGATATCATCAAGTTTCAGAGGACAAAAAATAAATTATTGGGGCATTTAATTTGTCTATTCACCCTGATTATAAATATATATGGTTTAGGGGTGGGGATCTCAACCATTATAAAGTTCACTTCAGGTAGGGGGTGGGGTATGACCCCCGGGGCCTGAGCTATAATGCATTTAATTTGCCTAGTCACCCTGATCATAAATATATATGGTTTAAGGGTGGGGATCTCAACCATTAAAAAGTTCACTTCAGGTAGGGGTGGGGTATGACCTCCCCCCCCCCCCCCCCCGGGGGGCCTGAGATATAAGGAATTTAATTTGCCTAGTCACCCTGATCATAAATATATATGGTTTAGGGGTGGGGATCTCAACCATTAAAAAGTTCACTTCAGGTAGGGGGTGGGGTATGACCCTGGGGCCTGAGCTATGATGTATATAATTTGCCTAGTCACCCTGATCATAAATATATATGGTTTAGGGTGGGGATCCCGTCACATTTTGCTAAACAGATTCCCCAGTGGGGTGGGGCTGAGCCCCGGGGATAAAAAATGTTGAATGCACAACTTCACATTGGCATCTCCACCCTTACCAAATATTAAGTTTCTATCTTTTGTAGTTTCAGAGAAATGTGTAATTCTCAAAATATGTACTTTTTCTATAAAAAACCAAGATTTTACAAGAAAAAAACAATAGATTAATCTGAATTTCGAACTCGCTCTAAATAATAGTGTAATAATGCTTCCTACCAAAAATTACGTTGATCGGCCAAAAACTAAGAGCGCTATCGCGTTAACGAAGATAATTCTCAAAATATGTACTTTTTCAATAAAAAAACATGATTTTACAAGAAACAAAACCAATAGATTAATCTGAATTTCGAACTCGCTCTAAATAATAGTGTAATAATGCTTCCTACCAAAAATTATGTTGATCGGCCAAAAACTAAGAGCGCTATCGCGTTAACGAAGATAGGCTAACATACGCCCGCCCACCTTTCGCCAAAACATAAGCCGACTGCAACTTCGTTGCAACTCGGCTAAAAACAAAAATCAGATTGCCAGTAAGAGCCAATTCATTCTGTTCAGTAAAATAATATCCATATTGAAACAAACACACACACACTATGGAGGTAATCCTTAACTTGCTACATTATATTGTGTGTATTAAGTCATCAAGATGAGAGAAAAAAATTGGAATAAATAATTGCCTCTGGTGGCTCATGCTTTATCCAATCAGCAAGAAGTGATGTATCTTTACAAAAGACCTTCCATACACTTTCCAGTTTGATCCCAATTCTGAATTGGTAAAGTGCAAGTTTCAAAGAAGTTGATAATATGATTTTCTATAAGATTCATTAATAGGAACCTACAGGTATGTGACACTGTAGCTACCATGACCACTCAAAACAAACAAATGAGGAAACGTTGTAGTGGTGGATGTCACAGTTATCAATCGCAATGTTTACTTTTTGAAGAATTTGGTTTCAAAATGGAATAATTTCAAATAGGGCTATTCATGGTCAAGAATTGGTTTTGATGGTCAATTTTTCTTTAAAATCAAATGAGGATTCTTCCTCTCATATCTCCCATATCTCCTTGCCATATCTATATACTTGCCTCAATGTCAGCCTGTATTATATCCAAGAAAATGTCTAATTTGCAGGTTGCGGGTTGAAGTTTAAGTGCACACATGATTGTGATCATATAATATAGGAATTTCATATTTGGGATTTTAGATTTTCCTAATGACATTTAGGATCAATCACCTTAAAATTGTGATGCAAGACATTTTCTTTTGTCACATTAAAAAAATAGGGAAATACAAATACCTTGTGTTGGACCTTAAAGGACCACAAATTTGAAAATTCAAGTATGGTAAGGGTCTGTCGTCTGTCTTTTCCTTTAGGAACAAGAAAACTAAATCTTGTATTTTTCTTTTTGAGAACCATTTTTAGTGAGGGAAATGTGATGAGGAAGGGAAATTTTGCTTATTTTAGCAACTGAACACACTTCCGTTTTAAAAGTAATTTTTCATTAAATTCTGTATTTTGATCAGAATTTAGCTATTGGGGTCGTTGTCTCATGGGCATTTTCCCACATCTCTGTTTTACTATAAGAATCTGGACAGTCAGAGGTGCAATGTGGTAGTAAACTCTTTTATTCATTGATATTCATCTAGCAAATTTAGATACAAGCAAGTCTAAAGAACAACTAATTGATTTGGAATGGTCTTTACAGTTATGTTTTTCTAAACATGAGAAAATCCTGCAGAATGTAATTTGTTTATGTGAGATTCAGTGAGGTTTACAGTTACTGAAACAGTAACTGAACTTGGACAGAAACTTGTGTGAATATTTTTTACACACTGAATGTTTGCATGGTAATATGCATTTGATATTTTCCCATCATTTCGTATGAACCACTCACGTAAATAATAATAAATATATGTTCTTTTTGCAAATGATAAATAGAATACACGTGTACTTAATTTAAATTAAATTCATTTTTGACTTTTTTTGAATTTAGACAAATTTTAAAAGGCAAATTGCAACATAACAAACCAATGAATGGTTAAATATTAATTCGACAGTAAAAATGATATCCCCAATGCTATGAATGTTCTTGTAAGATGTATAAAACAGTCTCTGTTGAAATAGAAAGACAAATGTGATTTTAGTTACATTAAAAGAAAATATATCTAAGAAAATATCAAATGTTGCACTCCTGACATTTGAGGGTGCTGCCTTTAATGTGACATTCTTGACCTTACTACTGATTTTAGTGTATCCTTTAACTATGGTCTTGAAGCAGCAATGATGTATTAAGATTTATTTATACCCCATATCTTTGAAAAATAAAAGACAACATTTCTACAATGTAATTTAGGAAAACTTGCATAAATGTTTGTTGCACTCCTGACTAGGTACATCTTGTTTACAAAGCCATATTTTTATGCAATAATAAATGTGAAGCATGATCTATTGCTATCTTAAAGTATGTCAACATATCAAAGTTTGTGATGAAATAGATTTTGATAACATATTGTTTGATTTAGCACTGTGAAAATTAATGATTTTTTAAAGTGTCACAAAAAGGGTTGCACTCCTGACAATTTTGAATTCTTCTTAAATTGTTTGCCGGAAGTTAAGTTAAGTTAAGCCGCACAAAAATATAGTCCACGAAAATCCAATATGGAAGACATACTAAGTAAAATCTAATCATGCAAAACTAATCAAAACTTTAAATTTTATCCATGAAAATAATTGAAATATAGAAAATTGTTTAAAATATAACTTTATCAAACTTTCATGTAACTGACATGTGAAAAGTAGTGCGATTTATACGCCTAATACATACGAGGTTATTTGTAGGGTAGCGAGAATGGCCGAGTAGTTACGATTGGCTATTCTTGTTTCTGATTGGCAGATTAAAAACAAAAATCTTCTCTAAAAGTTCTTAGCCAAATGAACCGAAACTTGGTATGAAGCAACTATGGAAGGTCTTCTATAAAGATTGTTCATTTCATCCCGATCCGTTAACAAACATGGTCTCCACAGATAATTCTTGTTTCTAATTGGCCGATTTAAAAAAAAATCTTCTCTTCTCAAACTGCTTAGCCAAATGAACCGAAACTTGGTAGGAAGCAACTATGGAAGGTCTTCTATAAAGATTACACATTTCATCCCGGTCCGTTGACAAACATGGTCGCCACAGACAATTCTTGTTTCTGATTGGCCGATTTCTAACAATCTTCTTCTCTGAAACTGCTTAGCCAAATGAGCCGAACTTTGGTGGGAAGCACCTATAGAAGGTTCTGTTTGTATTAAGTTTCCTCAAAGCAGAATGAAAGGTGAACGACATAGGCTCAGACCACTGAGCCTCTATTTTCAGTGAGCAAAGCACGAACATTTGTTGTATTACAACTTGTAACGAACGTTGCATTAATCGAGTACACCTAACATTTTCTTTGTATACAAACTGCCAAAATCGACCGTGCGGAAAGGAATTCAATACTACAGCCTTGTTAATTTGTTTATCTGTAATGTTAATGTAAACATTATTCTGTGAAGAAACTTAAATATCGTATTCATGAAGTTATTTCCACAGAGTGACTTACTTCGTTATCAACGAGTATAAAATTAAAATATTGCGTTATAAAAAGAATCTCCCACTACTCAATTGATGCGCCTGGACAACTACTTATAGTGAGTGTAGCGTATTGAGCACCAATCGTGATGTCAGTGCCACAAAAAAGCATTAAAAAAAATCAAGTGTTCGCGACAGTAGCAATTTAACATAGAAATAACGATTTTTTTATTGTTCAAAGTAGCTGAAATTAGCAGCCATGGCGAATATTCATACTATTGATCAGTATTTATCGCCTTTGAGATATTTCCTAATCATAGCTATTGTTAAATTGCAATATAATGCTCAAATACAATAAGATCAGTGGTATTTACATACTGACACACCCGGTTATTTATAAATGACCCAACCGGTTTGTATACATGTTTACATTTTGACCAAGCCGGATTTCAAAAACATCTGTTGACATCATGTTTTAGGGTATAACTAGTTACTAATTGACTTTTCATCAACAAAATAGTATTATTAGGTAAAATCAATCATTCATCAATATTTTTTTCTTTTTGGGCAATATTTAATTCATTCGTAAATGCAAGATATAGCGATATTTCAGCTGATTGTAATGATTTTGAAGCCGGATTCCTTATAATTTATAGAAAAATCAAATTTTACACTGCAAAAATAAATGATATTTGGACAAAAAATGAAATTAATAATAATAACAATCATAAAGCATCATAATTCAAAACATTATATACACAGTATATTTATAAATACTTACGATAATTATCCGTGTCTGCTTTAAAAATACCGCTTTAAAATATCCCGGATGTTGACCAAACATTTTCGATCGGAGCTCTTTGACGACAGTGAAGATATGCATTATAATACAATTGATACGTACGTTCTGTATAATGAAAAAAATGACGTTCACTGCTTTTCATTACCTGAATTTGTCGATCCGCTGTGAGGAATTAGATACACATATTAACTAACTGTATTTATTTCTGAAAAGCACATATTGTGAATACATTTTGGAGAAAGTTTTATCGACATCTGAGGTGGGGCCGATTTTGGCCCTTATAGCTCCCAGTCCTTTGTATTATTCTCCAATCAAAAAGTTAGAAAATATTTTCATGCTTAAAATTGCTAGGCAACAGCATCCATAACAAAAGTAGGTCAAAAGCGATCGTATACGACTTCGTCGAAAAAAGCATAAGCTACGAAGCACTATATGCATGCACTGCACTGGCATGAGCTGTTCATTGGATCCCAGGTTTGTATTAAATTTTTAAACTGCCCCAAAGATGTTTCCCTTCTACAGTGATTAGGCAGCTCATTCCAGATTTGTGCAGCATTATAACGAAAGGCTTTCAGGCCATACCTGGTAGTTCTGACTCGTGGTAAAACTGCTGTTTCCTGTGATCTAACATTATAATTTTGAAGTTTAATATTGATTAAGTCGTGAAGACAACTTGGACTTTTTTTATGTATTATTTTAAATGTTTCAACAGCAATGGTTTTTAATCTTCTAATTTTTAAAGAGGGTAGTTTTGATTTTTCAAGCAAATTTTCATATGAACTGTTATAATCTTCATAAATAAACATGGGAGCTCTTTCTTTAATCTTTTCCATTTTAAGAGAATTGTATTCACTACAGTAGCAGGGGCGGATCCAGGGGGGGAGGGGGGGCGCGCGCACCCGGCGCCCCCCTTAAAATTGGAAAAAAATCATGATTTTTCACACGAAATACCCCAAAAATTTTCGCGCCCCCCTCCGCTCGGCGCAATTTTTTTAAATGCGCCCCCCCCCCCTAGCTTGAAATCCTGGATCCGCCCCTGAGTAGTGCCAGGTTACAGGACAATAATTAAAATTTGAAAGAATGAAAGAGTAATAAGCTGTTAGTCTACCTAACCTATTTAAATATTTGCCAATCCGTTTCAAAATATTAAGCTGCCTTGATGCTTTTTTTACAAATTTCAGATATATGATTGTTAAAGTTTAAATTTGAGTCAATGGTTACTCCAAGGAGTTTCACGTTATCTTCACAAATAATATTTTTCCATTTAAATTGAATGTTAAATTATGTTTATTTGTCTTTTTTCCAATGGCCTGAAATTTGATGTCGACACTGTAGACAAGACGCCTAGCTATCGTGTTTGTATGTGGATTCGAACTCACAACGTTAGTGGTGATAGGCAATGATTGCATAGGTAGTTGTAACACCAACTACCATACGATCATGACCGCAACGGCCACCAGTAAACCATTTGCTTTATTTACGATTTACATAACTATTCTCTAATCTAGGCCAACAGGTAGCTGAAAACAATTATTTCATAACAATGAATGGCCCACCTAATCAAAATGGCCGTGTTTTTGAGGGCCAGTTGAACAACACTTTACGACAAATGAGTAGATTTCAGTATTCCCATTATGAACTTTACTGTTATATTAATCAAACATTCAAGTGGTACATGCCAATATATGATGTTCAGTTTATACGATATTACAAAGCTTGTGGTTGGACCTAGCAGGAAATCCTTAATGGTATTGTTGCGAACGGGATGAAGTTGTGATGCTTTTATTTTTAACATTTTTAAAAGAAAGTTATGATTTGCTTATTTTCAATATTTTCACATCGTGTCGCCCATCTTGTCTCCCATTTGTCAACATGTCCATTGACCTGTCGGTCAAATACTTGTACATTGAATTATGTGTATGTCATCTGTCCTTGTAATTAAGGTATTCGCATTTATATTGAATTATGTGTATTATATCTGTCCTAGTAATTAGTGTATTACGTTTAATTACAAGTATGAACTCAGATAAAACTGGTTAATGTCCATCAGCATGACAGGTCATTAATACATGTACTTATAGTCTAGAAATTGTCCTAAAGCAGGGGGTCTTGTACATGAAATTATTATAATAAACAAACTAAAATAGTAGATAAATTTCCATAAATAAAACCAAAAGAACCTCCAAATAACTTCCTAGGAAAATGGATAACATTTGGTATAAAAATGCAACCCACCTTGTGTTCAACACTTCGGTGTTGCGACATTAAAGGTTTTAAACTTTTGCCCACCCAAAGCTACTTGGCAAATATATCAAAACAAACATTTGATAAAGTTACCGAACAAAGGAATCGTAGTTGTTATAATGTGAAATCGTCTCTTCGACAGTTTTACGGTCGCCATCATGAATGCACGAAAAATCTAGCACAGTTAGACTAAATAATAGGTCCAAGAGTCTGGAATATTTACCCTAGATAGAATTCAAATATTCCGCTACCAAATTCTTGCATGTTCCATCTTTTTGCACTAAATTAAATCTCATTTCGACTTGTAGCTTCTGAGAAGATTTTTTTAAGTTTCATCCAATCAGAGTTAAGAGCCGGGTAGCGATTAAATGAGGAGTCTTTGTAGAGAACTTCATAAACATAATTTCTGCTAAGCAACAAATCATAGTATTTGTACTTTCGGGGGAGAAGACGTTTAACATGTCAGACAATCCGAAACAAGAATTCCCCATGGCGACTATCATTTCTGTCTGATCAAGGCGAAACGAGGAATTTTTGCCGAGGATCTTCCATACATCATTCCTGGAAATGTTTGTTCTAATTAGCACAAGTGTTTACGAGGTGTTGTTTTTATGTATAATGACTACAAAAAACTGTGATATAACTCAATTGTTCCGCAAGAGTAAGCAGTTCCTTGTAAACAATCCGGTAGCAAGTCACGAATGGGGAAACCTGTTTTGATCAGATTGCGAAAGCTTAGCAATTTCCTTAAGATATTTATATCATGAAACTGTATTTAAAGAATATTTCTTTATATGATATCAAGTTCATATTGATTTATAGAAGTGTGTATCCTTCCTTTCTTATATTCCTGAGTTCTAATTAAATTAAAAAGTTGATTAAATAAATGATGAATAATTATATTATGTGTTCTGTATGTTTGTACTTACATATTATATTAACAGAATGGTTATTATCAAAATATTTATCAATGTTTGTCCTTTTGTCCCTTGTTCTTTCCACCTTTGATTGACGGCTTCTGATTACCCTTTGACATCTTCAAACATTTCTTACAGTTTAACAGGAAACAACCGAAGACTTCAATCTTTAATCTTAATGTTGGTCAGCATGAAGCAACTGATGTTTCAAGCCACTATTAACAATATTTTTGTTATATTGTGGTGGTCAGATTTACTGGATTACCATCGATCTGTCCACTATCCAAAGTCATTGAGACCCCGGCATGGGAGGTAATCGGACTTACAACTTCAGTGCTGATATCCACCAATGTATTAATTACATACTAAAATAATAACTACCATACGATCACGGCCATGACAACCCTTTATGATGAATTCTTTGTCACTCCAAATTTGTACGCTTGTACTATTAGGATGTGCAGTGCATATTATCATTTGTTAGTTCTATACTTGGGTTTTATTGATTTCTTTATGTTTTTCTTTGCGCGATGAAATATAGTTCATGTATCAATACGTAATACAATTATTGTGTGGTGATTATAGTTGTGATAGTTATTCTAGTATATTAATATATTACATGATACTATTATAGAATGCTTTAGAAGAGTTTGAAGATACCAAAGAATAATCAGAATCCGTATATCAAAGAAGAACAGACAACACAAAAAGAAAAAGTACAAAAGGACAAACAACGATCCACAAAGCATACACCAAAGATCGATTAACACGAACCCCACTAAAAGCTGGGGGTGAACCCAGGTGTTCCGGAAGGGATTTCAGTTCCTGCTCCACTAATGGTTTATTTTTTGGATTGTTTGATAACGCAGTATTATTTTTAAAGAGGATATTCAAACACAGATATTGCAGTGACGCACCATTATTATTTGGCACATGATTGTTTAATATATAAACAAAAAAGATCGTCAATGTATTAACACTTCATACAAAAGAGCACTCCCTGTGGAGGGTTGTAAGATTGTAATACAGAAACACTGACCGGGGATCATTGTGGGTCACGTGTTTGGAGAGCGCAACGTTCCCTCCACGGTAAAGAGATTGTAGATTTCGAAAGAAAAAAAAGAGTAGACGCATTGTAGCCGACACAAAAGAGTAGACGCATTGTAGCCGACACAAAAGAGTAGACGCATTGTAGCCGACACAAAAGAGTAGACGCATTGTAGCCGACACAAAAGAGTAGACGCATTGTAGCCGACACAAAAGAGTAGACGCATTGTAGCCGACACAAAAGACTAACTTGTTCGTCTCTACCTAACTCGCCATACTTTTTCAGTGGCAGTCAAAAGTCGTTGACCAGGCCGTTGACGCATCACTTCCTTCATTTCTATTTACATGTAGTCCTTTTTATTTACGATTGCACCTGTTCTCGTTCTGAATATAGCTGAAATACTGTTCGCTAGACGTTAAACTGTAATCATTCAATCAATCTGACAGTCACATGTAAACATACGATAATCTATACACTAACAAATCAACCTTCCATGGTAACTTGGAACCACATCGGTGGTGTAATGGTTAGCGTGCTTGTATCGAGTGTGGTAGATCGTGGATTGGAGCCCAGATCAGGTCAAACTAAAGACTATAACATTTGTATTTGCTGCTTCTCCGCTTGCAGGCAGCATGAAGGCGATAGAGCAAAGGCTCAGAATCAGGATAATGTGTCCGGGTGGGGCGACATGTATATCCGCGGACTTTTCTGTCAGTGAGCTAACATTATAAATTCTAACTAAGCGTGTTGGTCTAGTACAAAGCCGATCTCATTGAAAATTAACTTGTTCTCGCCATGATATAGCTGAAAAATTGCTGGGTTAGCGTTAAACAATAATCTCTCACTTACTCTCGCCGAGGCTCGACCGAAAGGTCGCTATCAGCCACGAGTTTCTTTATCTATCTAATACTGACAATAAACAAAGAGGTTAGGACTGTGAAGTTGTATATCTTCTGTCAAACACTGTTTTATTACTTCATCAGCTGAAGAGTTCACAGCTAACCAACTATGTTTATATCTGTGTCTCTTAAAAAACAATACAGAAATTGTGAACAAAATAATAAAAAAAAACTTACAACAAAGAATACAGAAATTATAAACAAAATTAATAGAACATGGTTATAACACAATACGGGAAAGTTTATTAAAACCATACGTGCTATTAACTTCTAGTGCTGTTGGAATTAAGGGTTAGGGTTATGATGTTTGATGTCACTTTCAACAATATTTCAGTTATATCGTGGCGGCCCGTTTTATTGGTGGAAGAAACCGGAGTACCCGGAGAAAACCACCGACCTGCCGCAAGTCACTGACAAACTTTATCAAATAATGTTGTATCGAGTAGGATTCGAACTCACAACGTTACTTTCATTCACAAATTTAAACAGCACCTAATAGAAAGGGGATACAAGGAGGGAGAATTAAATACTATCATATAGTATACGAAAAGGAGAGAGATGACCAATATTTAGAATCTATGACTAAATATTACATTGCACTTAGAAAAATGCCTCACATTTTCAGTCTCGTTCAACCAAACTTCTGTGTACTTCGAGATTTTCACTAGGCAACATAGTCTTTTACACAGTTTCTGAGAGGTAAATGTATAGTAGTACTGTGTTGTAGGTAAACGACAGTGAATAAATAGTCACGAGGAGCTAGCAACTGTCTTCCCTGTATATACCTGTACTTGTACCTGCATGTGCGATTCAACGTATTCTTTATGTTCAAGGACAACAGCTATTTTACTTGACACGAATACTGAACTGTTGTCCGTGGCCGAAGTCGGAAGACAGCAGTTCAGTATTGGCGTCAAGCTAACAGCTGTTGTCCGAGAACTCAGTGTATCGTACAGTTATTGGACTGGGATTGAGGATAACAGCTGTTCTGTTTGAGTTGTAGACTGAATTATTGCCCCAGGCCGAGGGCCAATGACAACATTTCAGCCTGGGCGTCAAACAAACAGTTCTGGTCAAACAAACAACAGTCTATAGCTGTATTGCTATACCTTATAATGATGTTTTATTACTACTAAAGGACAAATGATGTAGGCGGTTTATAGTCATGGTTCGTGTTGCTCCATCTCTAATTGTCTGTGTTTCTTTAGATCGTTGTTTATCCTTGTATCCTTGTACTGTCTGTCCTTCATCCATTAACGGTTTCTGGTATATACAAACCTTTCTTCCATATACAATTCATAATTTTAAAAGGAGCCGTCGTGGTCGTGATCGTATGGTTGTTGGATCTACAACTACCTATGCAATCAGTGCCTATCACCACTAACGTTATGAGCTCGAATCCCGCTCATGGCGAGGTGTACTCAATACAACATTATATAGTTTATCAGTGACTTGCGGCAGGTCGGTGCTTTTCGCCGGTTACTCCATTTTCATCCACTAATAAAACTGACCAACACGGAATAAATGAAATATTGTTGCAAGTGACGTTAACACCATAACCCTAATCCTACAATCTTAATTACGTGTAGTAAAACTCAAAAGATATATGCCCTTGTCTTAAATCCTTATGATCAATCAATGTATTTGTTCCTATTAATATGGGGGAAAATTATGTTTCAAATTATATTTCAATTAAATTAAGCATAAACGGTATACCGTATTAATTTATTAACTGGAACGTTGATTTGTCCTCTGCGGAAAAGAAATGAATTCGTGATGTCGGTAACCAACGAAATTCAACTATAGACGGATTTAAAAAAAAAAAATGCAGATAATAAAATTAGTGAAAATATAGAGTTTTCATTTAAGTATACATGTATATAGTCAAACAAGGGTTAGGGCTATGGTATTTACCGCCACTTTCAACAATATTTCAGTTTAGTTTAAACATATTTTATTTGCTCAAATATGCAAAAAGGATAAGACACAAGTTAAACAAACTTATGAAGTCTTCTCCTACATACAATAAGTTACAACATTATTTGATAGAGCATGCATGCATATGAATATTTCTTACATTAATATTTGTAAATTGAAGAAGAACAGAGAATGAAGAAAGGAATTAGAGAGAGAGAGATGTTGGTGGTGATGGTGTGTGTGGTTGTTCATTTGGTGAACCACTTAAACAAGAAACCTTTCAGACCTCTTTATATATTCAAACACGTGCTTAAAAATAACTTCGTTCTGTTCATTTGAAAGAATAGGATTACCACTGGTTAAAAGCTTGAGGTCTATAGCAGTCATTAGGTAGCCAGCTGAGATTGTGAAACAATTTATATCTCATATTTGCATAATGGGAACAATCAAAGAAGAAGTGATACGAGTCTTCACGATTGGCCCCACAACGACAAGACGGATCTGAGACTATATTTACTTGGAACAAATCATAATTTAAGAAAGAAGCAAAACATCGAAGTTGGGTTAATGCAATATTAAGTTTTCGAAGTCCAATTTCGAAATGTTTAGGAACTTGTCTATTATCTTTCTGTTTTCTTAATTCAGTTTTAAATTTTGCAATAGATTCCATATTTCGAAGAGATGGATTTAAGCTATTCCATTGACGTATTGTTGAGGGAATAAATGAGTCACAAGTAATCGATAGTCTGCAAAATGGTATTATTATATCACTTCCATTACGCAATATTTCAGTAATAACGTGGCGGTCAGTTTTATTGGTTTAGCTTAAACATATTTTATTTGCATAAAAGTTGCCAATGGGATTGGACACAAGTTATAACAACATTAGCGAAGTCCATTCCATCGTCATGAGCGGGATTCGAACTCACAACTTTATTGGTGGTAGAGACTGATTACACAGGTTGTTGTAAATCCAACTACAATGTACTATGCAATAACGACCACGACAGTCCCTATAGTAAAGCAAAACAACTATATATAACAATATATTTTACTTCTACCAGATTCGATATACGCTCTTTCTGACAGAAAAAAAAACAATCTTAAAATTTACTCACTCTTTCTGACAAGCGAAAAGGAATCGCATTGTACAAGAATAGTCGTTCCAGGCTCCCTTTCCATCCCAGTTAAATACAACACAGTCCTCGTCCGAGTTGTCTATACCTGTCCCCACTTTGTTATTTGGTTCGCCAGGATACCAGAAGGCTGTTGCTACATTTTGTTGGGTGGACATGAACATCCAGTGGGTTTCTCTGAATATGTCCGACACTCCTATCCAGTATTGAAAATGATTGTTCGGATCTGAAATAGCAAGTGATTTTCAATGAGGAGTTGTAGAATTAATGTATATCGTTTTCGTGCCCTATGATTGGACAAGAGCACATTTATTCGGGCATTTATTCAGTTTGTGAGTGCATCGGCACCGTTTACACATGTATGAACTCCTGAAAAGAAGCGTATAATGCTATAATATATAACAAAAGAAATATACACGTGACTATTGAACAAAATAATTGAGGGGTCAGGGTTATGATGGTTAACGCCACTTTCAACAATATTTCAGATATATCGTGGAGGTAAGTTTTATTGGTGGAGGAAACCAGAGTACACGGAGAAAACCACCGACCTGTCGCAAGTCACTGAGAAACTTTATCACATAATGTTGTATCGAGTAGATCTCGCCTGACTGGGATTCTTACATTACATTGAATATCACCTGATTGTATTAACATGCTCGTTTCAATATATCGTATAAACTGAGGCAGGCATCGTTCATAAACGTTTCTACGTATAATTAACTTCATTGTACTAGCTATGTTAGTAGTTAAACACAAATTATAAATTTGTGGACTCCTCCTTAAAAGAAATGGAGACTCTAGCTCATTATATATACATTTGAGTGAGTGAGTGAGTGTTGCTTAACGCCAATACGCAGATAGACATGTTGCTTCACTCGGACACATTATTCTGATTCCGAGCCAACAAGTCTTTTTCTCCTTAATGCTGCGTGCTTACCAGAGAATCCACAAATACCAATTTTATAGTCTTTGATTTGACCCGACCGGGGTTCGAATCCACGATCTACCGCACTCGAGACGAGCACCTAACCATTACGCCACCCAAGCGGTCATTATACATTCGACACATTGCTGTAAACACAATCACATTAACTGTAAATAGTGCCAAGGTCACGTTTTCTTGTGTAACATAATGAAAACTATACTCATTTAGATACTAAATATCATCTACGTCCCTTTAAATACAAATTTAGGAATTTTCAATTTTTCTAGTAGATCTACTTACGGTATACGTACTGACAAGCATTCAAGGTATCAATCAATAATTGGCATGTAATTAGGCAAAATAGACGCAATTTTCAAAAGGACTTTTAGATTTAATTTTATCCCTTGCATATGCAGAAAATTGTGATTGAATTTTTTAAAGGTATTTTGATTAAGATTCTTCCATGGTAAACCTGCTGATTTGCATAATAATTCATGACGGGAAACCACCTAAGAACCATTTGGAATAAATTTGATTTCGTGTCATTCATTGGCTCTGTAGATATTCCGTCCATCAGAAGCCTCGGTGGCCATCCTATTAAGCAGGGTTACCGGAGACAAGTTTGAAAGTGGACCTTCTAATGAGTATTATATTCAAGTTTTGTCCAGTTTGGCCCAGTGGTCATCCAGATCATCTAAATGCCAAGTGACTAGAAAAACTCACCCACCCCTTGAATTATCCACAAGATGACTCAGTCCACGAAATGAAAATAGGAATTTACTGGTCCGAATTAAATCCTTGAATTTATTTTATGTAGATCTTTTTAAAAATTGAAAAATTTACTGGTCCGTACAAAGTTTTACTGGTCTTGCAGGCAGAGGACCGGTGCTCATCATGAGGATTGAGATGATACCTTTATTGGTTCCGAGCACTAACTCAAATTATATGCGCTAGTTTGACTACCTTTTTGACGGGTCAAGCTTGAATTTGAGATATCCGATCTTTGGAACATGAGAACAATTATGTTTTAATTGTTTTTAGCACTAACTTGGATTGATTTAAAATCTCTCTCTCTCTCTCTCTCTCTCTCTCTCTCTCTCTCTCTTGTCAGAAATAAAGACAGGACATTTTTGCTCGATTGAGAAGAATCCGTCTCTTCGAATTCGTCATTATGAGGTTCTATTCGAAATATTTGTACGTTATGCTTGATATATTTGTACGTTATGCTTGATATATTTGTACGTTATGCTTGATATATTTAAGACGGTATTTTATTTATATTTGTTTTTTGAATTGTTCGTAGTAAGAATATGATTCTTTTCATATTCCGTACTCTGGTTTCCTCCATCAATAAAACTGACCTCCACGATATAATGGAAATATTGTTGAAAGAGGCGTTAAACACCAAAAACCAAACAAACCAATCCTTTCATATACCAAGATACCATTTGCACATTCCCGGTTTGATTATAAAATTATAGACGTTTTTTGACGTTTTCTATACGAATTGTTTCCCTTGTGGAGAACAAAATAGTTCCCGTTCCCTAGAGGAGCAATGGAAGGGACATGAATTTGAGAAACTTTTCTTAAAATTTGTAGATATAACCTTGGGGAAAAAAATTTGAGGATAATTTTATAGCAAATAAATAAAATTCACAAGATATTACACCATTTAGATGACGAAATATGGCATTGGCAATTAGATTTGGGTTCAAAGCTGACTATTGTTTCAATATTAGGTCATACGGTAGCCTTGTATATATATTATCTAATGTTTAAGTAATGATTGGGGCCATCAATTCCCTTTACTAGAACTAATATTATATATATGACAACTTCTGTGTCACAAAGACTAAACATATAATGCATACTGTTCAAGATAGCGTCCTTTGTGATTACGCTGTCCGCCCGGCTGTGTGTGAAGGTTGGCATTTTACTCACATGTGGACAGCATGACCGCACCATTTCTCTCTAACAGAGAGGTTTTGGACCATAAAACTATAGTTTAACCCCGTAACTTTTTATTGAAGCGCTTGTTTTATGCATGGCAGAAAAGTGAGCGGTCATGTATTTGTGTGTTAGAGGTCATGTATTTGTGTGTTAGAGGTCATGTATTTGTGTGTTGAGAGTATCCATTTTGACTCTTTCTACGATTTTGATATTTGATTTTGGAATTGTTCTACAGTTTGGTATTTTTGTTTTTGCTTTTCATTTTAATACACAGTATAAAAAAAATATAGGTTATTTTCATTGAACATGAATGGACATATTTCCCCCACATTAAAGGGAATTAACTCATACAAAACGTGACAGACCTATAGTTACAGAATCAAGTTGGAAATATGCAAATGGTCTATTATTAGAAACATTTGACATCATAACTCGAATGTTAAAATTGTTGGTCCTTTTCACTTCGACATATATAGTTGGATTGTAATTCATAATAAACGGTAAATAGTGAGTGAGTGATTTTTGTTTATCGCCAAGTCAGTAATTTTTTAACTATATCATGGCGAGAACAATGTAATATTCCATGAGATGATGACGAGGTCCACTTTGTACTAGACCAACACGTTTAGTTGGATTTTTATAGCCCTACCTCACTGAAACAACAGTCCGCAGATAGACATGTCTCCCCACTCGGAGACATTATCCTGATTCCGAGCTAACTAGTCTTTGCTGTTTTTCCTTAATGCTACGTGCTTAGCTGAAAAGCAACAAATACCAATTTCATAGTCTTTGGTTTGACCCGATCGGGGTTCGAACCCACGATCTACCACACTCGAGACGAGCACGCTAACCATTGCAGTTTAAATTGTAAATATGTTATAATCGAATTAACATATTGATTAATTTTTTTTACAATGAAACCTGTCTTAACCGAATCTCATTGGGACCAACTTATGAGTTCGTAATAATGTTCTATTTAGAAACAAAGATTTCCTACATTTAGAAGTTCGGTTTATGCAGGATTTCGTTTTATTCAGGATTCGGTTAAGACATCTTTCATTGTAATATTACGGAGACTTACATGTGGTGTTTCTTGGAATTTGGCTGACTAAGAATTGTTGTACATCAGGGGTGTCTGGTTCTGCTAATGTCCCAAATATAGAGGTACAGACAGCCTGTAAAAACAAAGCAAGTGATTAATATCTAAAATGAATGGTTATGGCAATGGTGTTTAGCGCCACTTTCAACAATAGTTATATCGTGGCGGTCAGTTTTATTAGTTGAGGAAACCTGAGTACCCGGAAAAAACCACCGACCTGACGAAAGTCACTGACAAACTTTATAGCATAATGCTGTATCGAGTACACCTCGCCTGAGCAGGATTCGACCTCACAAAGTTAGTGGTGATAGGCACTGATTGCATATGTAGTTTGAAACCTAACTGCCATACGATCATGACCAGATTTAGGGTGATTCGCTTAATAAAAGTTAGAGAACATCGAAGGCGTAATAAAAAAAAAATGGACAATCCAGAGAAACTGGCAATATTTGACACACATGACACAGGACGAAGACAAACAAATGGCTTAAGTTCCGTAATGTGATGTTCGTTACGATGTCCATATTAGGTGATGTTAGTGTCATTCAGCGGTAACATGACAGATTTAGTGGGTTCTTGCAGTTTATTTTGGCTAATTACATGTGTTCACATTTTTAGTTCCGTGTTGTAATGAAAGTAGACCAATCGAACATCGTTTTTAAGCAGAAATCGCAGGGTACATCACAACAAGGAACTAAAAACGTGAAGACATATAATGACGTAATGAACAACACTAACCCCACTAGGACATGTGAAAACTTGGGGCGAACTCATGTGCTCTCGAAGAGTAGGCAGTTGCTGTTCAACAAGTGTCATCCCTCGTATTTACTCTGGTTATGAGTCACGAACGGGAAAAGGAGCGGATTTTGGTTATGATAAACGGATCATATCCGTGGTTATTTGTGACAGATATTCCGTAACGGTTACACAAGTCTCGGTGGCGACCGTAAAGCTTTTGAAGTGATGCCTTTAACTTAAGCACTAGGAACCATTTATTCAGTAGGTTTCTTGTTAGCAGCAACCCTCTATCAAGGTTTATCATGATGAGAACCATACGCCCTGGAATACGTATCTACTGAGAGATACGGTATATACTCCGTATGCATAATTCTCTCAACCCCACTAAATTAACAATAACTGATTCGAACTTTGGAATTTCCGCCACCAATAAAACTGACCGCCATGATATAACTGAAATATTGTTGAAAGTTTATTCTAAATTTATTTTAGCTATAGTAGAACATCAGAGCTTACCAAAGCTTCATACCAAGTTGCTTTATCGTGACTTAGGAAATAGCACATGTCATTGTGTTGGACCCAGCCATCTATGCATCCCTCTATAATAATAATAATAATAATAATAATAATAATAATAATAATAATAATAATAATAATAATAATAATAATAATAATAATAATAATAATAATAATGACAATAATAATAATAATTATAATAATGAAAATAATAATAATAATTATAATAATGGTGCTTAAGGTCACTTTCAACAATATCTCAGTTATATCGTGGCGGTCATTTTTATTGATAGAGGAAACCGGAGTACCCGGAAAAAATCACCGACGGTCTGCCGCAAGTCGCTGACAATACTGGCCATCAAATATGGTAAGATGCCATCATCATTTTACTCTGATTCGATCAGTGAATATACATTGTATTAGTAACAAATGCAATGCTTAAAAAAAAATAATAATAAAAAAAAATAAAAAAATAAAGGCATTACACGACTTGTTTCGTTGCGCATTATACATACAATATACCTGTTACTAAAATATCAACAAACAACACACAAATAATCCACTTCATCTTCTAAGTCCTTGATCTGTGGTACGTCCACGTTCTTATCAGTCAGTTGTATGCTATCTACAACCTTTATGTAATATCTGTGTCACAATACCAAGAATATGTTCCGTTTGTCTTAATCACAATCCTTTCCTCGTTCACTATTGCTATATCTAAAGTTCACCAACATTAACTAAATAAATACTGGCCATTAAACACGACTAACAGGAACGGATGCCACGGATGAAATACTGCTTACCCTTCCCCGGTACTAGTACTATATAGACTCTAGTACTATATAGACTCTAGTACTATATATACTCTAGTACTATATAGACTCTAATACTATATAGACTCTAGTACTATATAGTCTCTAATACTATACAGACTCTAGTACTATATAGACTCTAGTACTATATAGACTCTAGTACTATATAGACTCTAATACTATATAGACTCTAGTACTATATAGACTCTAGTACTATATAGACTCTAGTACTATATAGACTCTAATACTATATAGACTCTAGTACTATATAGACTCTAATACTATATAGACTCTAGTACTATATAGACTCTAGTACTATATAGACTCTAGTACTATATAGACTCTAGTACTATATAGACTCTAGTACAATATAGACTCTAGTACTATATAGACTCTAGTACTATATAGACTCTAGTACTATATAGACTCTAGTACTATATAGACTCTAGTACTATTTAGACTCTAGTACTATATAGACTCTAATAATATATAGACTCTAGTACTAAATAGACTCTAGTACTATATAGACTCTAGTACTATATAGACTCTAGTACTATATAGACTCTAGTATTATATAGACTCTAGTACTATATAGACTCTAGTACTATATAGACTCTAGTACTATATAGACTCTAGTACTATATAGACTCTAGTACTATATAGACTCTAGTACTATATAGACTCTAATACTATATAGACTCTAATACTATATAGACTCTAGTACTATATAGACTCTAGTACTATATAGACTCTAGTACTATATAGACTCTAATACTATATAGACTCTAGTACTATTTAGACTCTAGTACTATATAGACTCTAATAATATATAGACTCTAGTACTAAATAGACTCTAGTACTATATAGACTCTAGTACTATATAGACTCTAGTACTATCGTCAAAATATTACTAAATATTCCGCTCCAAGTGTTAGGGTTATGGCGTTTAAAACCAATTTCAACAATAGTTCAGTTATATCGTGGCGGTCAGTTTTATTGGTGGAGGAAACCGGAGTACCCGGAGAAAACCACTGACCTGTAGCTTTTCAGAAAGAAATGTTGCAAGTGAACTCGACTAATGAGATTTCATCTCATATTTATAAAGCAATTGTGAAGTATGTTTTTACATACTAACATAAACACATGTAGTATGATTTATATACAGACAAACCTGTCTTTTGTGGCCTTCCAAAGGATCATTGAAATAGGGTTACTTAAGACATGTGGTCGCTAAATACAGGTGTAATTGATATGAAATTCACTGTCAGGGAAATTAAAAGTAAGGTCACATAACAAAAGTTATAGCTTAATAGAGATGGTCACTAAAGCATGTTTGACTATAATATGGTATATATTTCCCCTTTTCTCTCTCTCACCCTTTAGATACTCTCTCTCTCTCTCTCTCTCTCTCTCTCTCTCTCTCTCTCTCTCTCTCTCTCTCTCTCTCTCTCTCTCTCTCTCTCTCTCTCTCTCTCTCTCTCTCTCTCTCTCTCTCTCTCTTCTCTTCTCTCTCTCTCTCTCTCTCTCTCTCTCTCTCTCTCTCTCTCTCTCTCTCTCTCTCTCTCTCTCTCTCTCTCTCTCTCTCTCTCTCTCTCTCTCTCCTCTCTCTCTCTCTCTCTCTCTCTCTCTCTCTCTCTTCTCTCAGATTATTCGCTTGTGATCATAAATTGAGAGAGTATATATTTTTTAATTAAGTATGTGTAGGGGATATTTTTTATGGTATTTTTTTAGAATCCAGCGAAAGAATTTATGTTTAGAGGTTTGCGGGGGAATTAAAAAAATTTTTTTTTATTAAACGTAATGAACAATTATGACCCAATCGTATATTGGGGTAAACACTGTACATCCCAGTTGCTATTGCATGTGTACTGCATTGCTCACATTATATTTTTTTTTCTAATCCATACAGACATTTTCGCTCTGGGCCCCTTCAAATATCAAATATAAGGTGCCGTCATGGTGTCGATCGTATGGTAGTTGGATTTACAACTATACCTATGCAATCGATGCTATCACCACTGATGTTGTGAGTTCGAATCTCGATCAGGGCGAGGTGTACAACATTATGTGATAAAGTTTGTCAGTGACTTGCGACAGGTCGGTGGTTTTCCGGGTCCTTCGGTTTCCTCCGCCAATAAAACTGACCGCCACGATATAACTGAAATATTGTTGAAAGGGGCGTTAAGCAAAACAAACGAACAAACAATCAAATATGAATAAATAAACAAAAATATTTGATATGTAGTAACTTCCCTTTGGACACTGAATTGAGCAGATTCCTCAAATTCAATAAACACGTACAAGCCGAGGTAACTCGTGCAAAACTACATGACTTGAGACTCATTTTCATTTAACTGAGAATTATACAACAAAATCATGAACTTTTTATTTTTAATACTACATCAGTTGGATCCGGTTCAAATTCTAGTTTTGTAAATAGACGTGAATAATGTATATATTTGAGGCTTACAGTGGTTGGTGAGGCTTACAGTGGTTGGTGAGGCTTACAGTGGTTGATGAGGCTTACAGTGGTTGGTGAGGCTTACAGTGGTTGGTGAGGCTTACAGTGGTTGGTGAGGCTTACAGTGGTTGGTGAGGCTTACAGTGGTTGGTGAGGCTTACAGTGGTTGGTGAGGCTTACAGTGGTTGGTGAGGCTTACAGTGGTTGGTGAGGCTTACAGTGGTTGGTGAGGCTTACAGTGGTTGGTGAGGCTTACAGTGGTTGGTGAGGCTTACAGTGGTTGGTGAGGCTTACAGTGGTTGGTGAGGCTTACAGTGGTTGGTGAGGCTTACAGTGGTTGGTGAGGCTTACAGTGGTTGGTGAGGCTTACAGTGGTTGGTGAGGCTTACAGTGGTTGGTGAGGCTTACAGTGGTTGGTGATGCTTACAGTGGTTGGTGAGGCTTACAGTGGTTGGTGAGGCTTACAGTGGTTGGTGAGGCTTACAGTGATTGGTGAGGCTTACAGTGGTTGGTGAGGCTTACAGTGGTTGGTGAGGCTTACAGTGGTTGGTGAGGCTTACAGTGGTTGGTGAGGCTTACAGTGGTTGGTGAGGCTTACAGTGGTTGGTGATGCTTACAGTGGTTGGTGAGGCTTACAGTGGTTGGTGAGGCCTACTGTGGTTGGATTATTGTTACTTCATATATTAAGACATTATCAAAATACTAAATATGTCCTCCAATATCAAAATACTAAATATGTCCTCCAATATCAAAAATCCTCATCTGAAATCACTGAACGTAAAAATACTATGACATTTTGACGTTGGAAGTACAGGTCCTGACTAAAGCCAAACACAAACATGTGACGGGGTTAAATCTGTTGATGGGAACATAACACCTCACCTCTTAATAATTAGATCTTCAACGACAATACATATATACAAATAAACAATAAAAAAAAAAACACCTGCAGATTCGCTTAAGCTCAAAAAGATCACACAGTATCACAAATAAAAAAGAAAGAATGAACACGAGCAATACAATAGCAGGGACACTAAATAAAGAAAGAATGAACACGAGCAATACAATAGCAGGGACACTAAATAAAGAAAGAATGAACACGAGCAATACAATAGCAGGGACACTAAATAAAGAAAGAATGAACACGAGCAATACAATAGCAGGGACACTAAATAAAGAAAGAATGAACACGAGCAATACAATAGCAGGGACACTAAATAAAGAAAGAATGAACACGAGCAATACAATAGCAGGGACACTAAATAAAGAAAGAATGAACACGAGCAATACAATAGCAGGGACACTAAATAAAGAAAGAATGAACACGAGCAATACAATAGCAGGGACACTAAATAAAGAAAGAATGAACACGAGCAATACAATAGCAGGGACACTAAATAAAGAAAGAATGAACACGAGCAATACAATAGCAG